>OU383776.1:11524941-11801707 GCA_910950805.1 Acrocephalus scirpaceus scirpaceus | reverse complement strand
AACAACAACAAACTTTTGAAAAAATGAAACAGGAGATTGTTCATGGAGTAGTCCCTGGGTGAGTCAAGACAGGACAAGATTTGAAAAATATACTCCACACTGCAGCTAGGCAAAATGGGCCTTCCTGAAGTCCTGGTGAAAGGTATCCAGGAGATTCAAGGATGAGCCATGGAGTTCTGGAGTCAGGGAAAAAAAGGAACTGAGGCTTTCTACACTCCAGCCAGAAAAGGGATCCTTGCAGTTTATGATGGGGTTTGAGCTGCCTCAGAAGTGACTGGCACCAAAACACAGTTTCTTCTGGCATCCTGACTGCCAGTGTTGGACTGGATGTCCAAAGGGAAAGTGCCTTCCATACCTCAAGCCACAAATGCTACATGGAATGAATCGATTGCTCTGACCACTCAGTGAGCTCAAATAGGAAATCTCCATCACCCAGGGATCACTCGCCTGAAAATGAAAATTTTGGATTATCATCACCAGAGGAGGAATAGGTTGCACATGCTGAGGAGGTCTTACACTACAATCAGCTGACAGAAAATTAAAATCAATGCACTTTCTTCACTGATGGTTCCTGAAGTATTGTAGGGACAAATTGGAAGTGGAAAGGTGCCATATGGAGTCCTACACTACTGAGGGACAAGGTGATCCAGTCAGTTCACAAAGCTGAAAGCTGTCCAGCTGGCTCTAGATATCACTGAATGAGAGCGATATCTAGTGCTCTATCTCTACACTGACTTGCTGATGGTGGCAAATGCTCTGTAGGGGTGGCTGGACCAATGGAAAAAGACCAACTGGCAGTGCAGAGGGAAACCCATCTGGGCTGCTGAAGTGTGGTACCTCTGCCCAGGTGGAGAAGTTTGCTGTAAAGTACATCATGTAGGTGCACAATACCCAAGAGTTGGGCTACTGAAGAATATCAAAGCAGTGGAGAGGTGGATCGAGCTGCCAAGGTTGAAGTGTCTCATGTGGATCTGGAGTGGCAACAAAAGGGTGAATTATTTCTGTCTCAATGTACTCTTGACGCCTCAGGTCACCAGGGAAGAGATGCAACATCCAAATGGGCTCATAATTGAGGGCTGGACTTAACTATGGATACTCACTCTCTAGTTACCACAAACTCTGGCAGATTGGTTACATCACACTACCCCAAAACCACCAAGACAAGCTTTATGTGTTTACAGTGGAAACAAACACTGGATGGCCCTTTGGGAAGACATTTTGGAGTAGTCCTGCCTAAAGGCAACTACATCCATGGGATTGTTTTTCTCAAGGATGTGAATGCGCTTGGTGAGTAATGCAGGATGGGGAAACCTGATGTGTACCTCAAGGAGATTTGATTTTTGGATGAGAACCGTCTGTAATACTGAAATGTATTACAAATGAATGACAGTGCCACTGCATGCCGTAACTACCATGAGCAACAAGGATGGACTGCCTCAGATACACCAATTGTGAGCTGATGCAGCTCAACCAGCCAACAGCACACAAGCCCTTAACTCTGGAAGATGTCTAGGGAGGATAGAACCCACAGTCATGGACTACATTAACTCAACAAACATCTTGAACAGACAGCCATTGACTACAGAAATAATACCTCTACAAGTACATTTTTATATCTATGTCTATATAGACAGACATTATGTATGTGTACATATACGTATGTATATGTTGGAGCCACGTGGGTCTGAGCTCTGTCAGAGTCATGCAGGTGTGCCTAGGTTGTTATCTGCCAGGTAGGGGGAAGAAAGGGATTCTCATGTCCAAGAAGGAAAGGGCCATGGGTGCCGTAGTGGCCTCTTTCTCAGAAAGCTGCATGACACTGAGTCAGTTCACTTAGACTCTGTGAGCATTTTTTGTGTAATCGCCCTCTATTATACATGGTTGTTAGTATGTATTGTTGCTGTTACTTTTCATTTTCTTATCTCATTGTTGTTTCCAGTAAATTGTTATCTCAACCTATAATTCTGCCTTTTCTCTCTCTGTCTCTCTCTCACTAGTGTATGGGTGAGGGACTGGAGGAGAGGGAAAGGTTGCATGAAGTTTAACTTCCAGCTGGGTTTAAATCATGACCCTCACAGGCAATTGCAACAACAATTTACTGGGTGAAAAAGAGAATAGACTCAAAATCCAAGTTGACCTACTTTAGCAAGTGAGTTCTAATTGTAGGTCTATTATCTGCATAAGAAATCTGGAGATTTTACCAAAAATGAATATTTTTATGTGTTTTACCAACACATGAAAAAACCTTGAAGACTCTTACTGATTTATTTTTCATAGTATTTGTCTCAGTTTGAAAAGACAGGTATCTGCCAGGGAAAACTGGAGCTTCCCTTGGAATGGAGAATGTAAACCTCCTCCCTCCAAATTATCATAATTTTGCAGTTAAGGGCTTTTAGGCAAAGATATGGGAATAGGAATAATTGTTCTTTACCATGAATATTAAAAATACAAATGTAGTAGTACAAAAAAACCCAAGCAGACAGAAAAACAAACAAATAAAAATCCTAGAAACCCTCACAGAGCCAGAATATGACCTGACACCTTGTTGGTCAGAGTGTTGGAAACAGCCCAAATAAATCTGGAGTAACACATGTGGTTCTGTTGGAGTACAGATGATCCTGTAGAAAGGGTCCTGTGGTGGCAAGATGGGTCCAGTCTTCCTCTGGGAAATCTAGTGGGAAACAGGCTGTTTGGGTGTTTCTGACTCTCAGATTTTATCTAGGTAGGAACGGTTGGCTCCTTTCACAGGGTGGAGCATCTCACAATGGGATGATGTAAGTGTATCAGTCATGTGGTGAGACTTAATGGCTCATTAACAGAAGATATCCCCCTGGAGGGAGGATGAGTCCTGGAAGAGATAAGGAACATTGCTCCAGCTGGTTTTAACAGCTGGCCCATTAACAGAAGGCATCTGCCCCCTCCCCCATGGAGTTATGAGGAATGGGTTATACAAGAGATAAAGAAAAACACCTTCCCAACTGGTTTCAACAGATGGAAAATAGAATACACACTTTTGGTTACATATTGCAACTCAAGACAGTATTTTATTTAAGAGTATAAGTTAATATTGAACATAAATACTACTTGCTATCAGAGTTTGAACAGGTGCTAAGTGCAAGGCAGACTTTAAGACTGTTTTTGCTGCAGCTATGAAATAGTTGTGTCAAAGCAAACTACAGCCTCTTTTGACCTCATTAGCTTTAGTTGTTTTTCAAGGCTGTGCAATGCAAAATGCAAATAATGGCTGCTGACCAGAAGTAAGTCAATGTTTAGAAAAGATGAAGAATGCTGCTACCGTCATATAAAAAGGACTGAAAAATATTTGCCTTTTCCTTGAAGTTAGACCCAGGGATATTTTTGTTTAGAAAAATATTCAGGTGTCGGAACCCAGGACATCCCTTTAGATGTCCCGGGCGGTCCGAGACCCCAGGAGGGGGTCCGGAGACCCTGGAACAGTGATAAAAACACCAGTGCCTTTGATTTTAGCCCCTGGGAGCGATTGCCAACACTATATGAAGAATTACAAGTCACAGATGTGTAATTAGGATATTAGATAACTTATTTTTGTGTATTAATGTGGATTTTGGGGGTTCACAAAGGAGGCTCAAGGAGACAAGATGGAGGGATTTGGGTGTGTCCCTTGTCTTTCTTCTTCTTCTTCTTGTCCTCCATCTTTAGGTGAGGTGGTGGCATTTTCTTATTGGTTTAGTGTAAAAGTGCACAGTTTAATAAAAGTAGTAGATATTGGTATAGTAGTGAAAACAATGGGGACGTAATAATTAGTATAAAAGATTACGGCCGCCCAGGAGCGGGGCAGATAGCCTTCGGCCGCGGCGTAGGTGACACCTACGCCGGCTGAAGGAAAAATATTTAAGAACACGATAGAATAAACAACTCTGATAAAAGAATCGACGCGTCCTGACTCTTTCTTCTGGCACGGGGCTTGGAGAAAAGGACTTTACCCGCAATTCTCGGTAGGCTACCAGCCCGGGATCCGAGAAGGAAAACAAGGGAATAAATATCAGTGAAATTCAATTTCTCTGCAATCACTGAAGAGCCAACAGGAGTAATTTAGTACTTCTGCTATCATGTTAGAGTCGGGTCTCTACCTGATCACCAAATGCCCGAGTCAGCTCAATGCCTGTCTGCCACCACACAGGATCTGTGGCACACTGGCAGAAGAATCAGTTACATCTTTGTGAATGGAGTATGAATGGGAGTTGCATGAACCTGTGTGCTTCAAAAACAGTGACCAGAGCAATTAAATGACACCAAAGGTTTGCCTGTGTTTACATACAACTTGATAATGAATATCAAAGCAAGAACATTTCTGTTACTGGCATGTGGAGAGTAGCTCAGTCTTGTGAATGGGCAATATTTTCTCTTTATGATCCATTGAACAACCCTGACAAGCCCTGAAGTAAAATGCCATGCTGACACTCAGTCTTGGATATTGTCTTTTGATCAAGGGATGAGCAAAATTGCTGATTAAATAAAAGGCTTTCACAAATTACAGCTGTAACAAAAACCCTATGCCATTTCTGAATAACTCCATCCATGTCCCTTCTCCCCTTTCCATCCTTAAAATTACTGACTTAATATGCACCTACTTACTAGAAGTTAGTTGTATGTAGTTTTAATCAAGCTGTCCCTTGGGGTCTGGTGTTTTCTTTCAATTAACACCTAAGGATTTTACTGAAGGAAAACCCCATATTCTTAGACAAAGTATATATTAAATTGGTGTGCTTGTCTTCAACACATAATCAGTAAACCCGTACTCTGGCACTCCCAAATTAAAAGGTATTTTTTCCCTTTCACCTCAAAATGTTCCAGTTGTCTGCAGTTCTGCATTGTCACACTTCCACAGCCACATGGTCTGGCACCAGCAGGGAACGGAAAGGTGGAAAAAGCTTACTTAACATGAGCAGGTAAAAAGCTCATGAAATGTTATTGCATCTACTTTCCCTTATTTCTGCTGGGGTCTTGGCTAACTCCCTTCACCCAATTGCATGGACAATGCATCACCAGAGACAGAAAAATCACAGTGAGCATAAACCACTAACCAGCATGTTCTTCAGTTCACCATACCTGCACATCCAGGGTCTCTGCACAGATTCTCTCCCAGACAATGATCATAAAACATAAAATTTAAAAGCACAAAATAAAGCAAAAATTGGATGTGAGACTTCCTAGAGATAGAATTCCAGCTTCTCCAGGGTCAACTTCTGATGAAGCAACCACGAAACACGGGTATCAAGGGACCAGGTTTTGTTTCCTGTGATCCTATCAACTCCTGCCTAACAGGAGTCCTGATTTACAGTTGTTGAAAACAGTAATTGGGTTGTTTTAATCTGTGCAAAAACTTTGCCATTTTTTATGCAGTTCCTGTATGGAAGTGGATGGCTAAGAATCAATTCAAAATACAGCTTTATAGATTAAAGATGTATATAGTGTACTGCTAAAATATGTTTATAGCCTAACACCATGACCACATTGCATACCAAACACTTTTTATCAGTTTGTATCTATGTGTCTGATGATGCTCCTGTGAGTCTCACTGGGAAACATATTGTTCTTATTAGCCAATTTTCAGCCTTTCCAATTAATAGGTCTTCAAATTAAATAGATTTAAAAATACATTTATGATCATTTTCTACTACTTTTAGATTACATCTCAAAAATAATCAAGGATCCTTTTACCATAGAGAACACTGAGTACAAGTAGTCAGTGGAAATGCTGTAGTAGGTTCACTGAAAAAGCGGTAAAAACATATTTGTAATTCTGAAAATACTTGAAGAAGCAGCAAGATCAACAGTAGTCACAATCCAACAGGGTGGTTATTTCATTGTTAAATCCTACATTTCTAGTGAGTCACTTCATTTCTGAAGAATTAATATTCTTATAACGATTACATAATTGTACACACTGTACATTTGTGCTTAATTTCATCAAACACACAGAGAGGAACTGTATATATATACAGTATATATGTGTGTATATATATACACAGCATATATGCATTTATATATGTATATGCTATCTTTTGTTATCAGTTTATTCCCTGCTGAATTCAGTGCAGACATAAAGGTTTTGTCTCTTCTGTCTGCTGTCGAACCAGAGCTTTCATACAGGATTTTGGCCAAAGTGGCCAAGGTCTTCTGCAGAAATGTAAATGTCTCTGATGTCATCCCAGGGTTGAGCCCGTAGCATCCCAGAAAGGGCTTCAGCACCATTTCTGCTAGAAAAATGTCGGTGCTGAAGACATGAAGGACCTCAGATACTCAATGACCACTTTTGCAGTCTCCTAGCAGCCATACAACTGCATGTTGTGCTGGTAACAACAACCATTCTCCTTCCGAATACATCTCTGCTTGCCAACAGCACAGCACCATGTTTCAACTCTCCTAGGAGATCTACTGAGGTGATGATGTGCTGTCAGTTTAACCATCATACAAGCCTGTCACATTTGGGCTGCTGTTAATGTGCATGGACCCATGCAATGATACTGGAAAAGCTGAATGCTGAAAAAACCAGTAACTTCACAGGAAGAAAATCTCTACCCTGGGTGGAGTAGTGTGTCACTTGCATGCCACAGAAATATAAAAATATCAGGTACTAATGTTATTAATAGCTCAGCTTTCAAACTAGTGGGTGAAATGAAATGTATCCTTTCAGAACAGTTTAACATTACTCTTTACATTTCTCTTTACATAAGTTAGTACCATTTAATGTTAAAAGCAGCGTGTTTTATTCTAAAACTTTCTATCTCTGTTCTATCAGAGATGTTTTCTGCTATCTCCTCTGATGAAAGTAAATATGCATGCCCGATGCAAAATGAAGTCTACATTAAATCAATACAAAAAAAGGGGCAATTTTAAGCACAATTTAATCATCATAATGTCCATAAATATACACATACAGTTGCACACAGAACGATACAAGTGCACTTTGTAAACATTGTGGGTGTAAAATTCCAGGATGGAGCAGCTGCATCGTGTTTAACCAGCCGGGACGATCACTCTTCTTTCATACTAGCCAACTCCTGCCACCGTTCTGTCAGCTACGCTTGTCCGCACAGCTGACTTAAAACCTCTGGATAAAACCGGGCAGATCTTCGTTTAATTTCTACTTTCATTACACTCATTAGGAAGCTATTGATGGCAAGCTGCCGGCCGAGGAGCCGCGGCGGCCCCGCTTACGAAGCCTGCGGCGGCCGTGCCCGCGGCGCAGGGCTCTGGCTGAGGCACGGCGGCCTCTGCCGCGCTCGTCCCGTCGCTTCTCCGGCGGCGCGGGGGAAAGCGCGAATATCCCTTTTCCAAAGGAAACGGGGAGAGTGCCGTGGGGTGGGGTGCGCTGCCAGCCTCACGCTGCAGCGGCGCCGCTCCGCCCTGCCCGGGGCTCGGAGCCGCGGGGGTGTCAGCGCGGCACCCATCGGAAGCGGTGCCCGCCGGCGGCGGTGCGGAGAGTGAAGGCGTTTCCCTGCGGGAAGGCCAGGGTGCGGATGGAGCCCGCCTCTCCCAGCGCTGCCCGCAGGCTGCCGCCCCCCTCCAGCTCCCCGCCGACCGAGCGCGGCGCGCCATGCCCGGTGCGCAGCCCGCGGAAGGCGCCGTGCAGGCGCGGGCCCGGCCGCGGGCGCTTGGCTGTGGGGCTGCCGCCCGGGCTGCCCCCAGGGCTGCCCCCCGACCTGTCCCCCGCGCTGCCCCCCAGGGTTCGCAGGGCGGCGCGGCACTTCTCCGACACGGCCCGCAGCATGGCGTCCACGCCCTCCGCATCCTCCAGGCCGGTCCCTGCCGGGGCGGCGGTGGCGGGAGAAGGAGGTAAAGGGTGAGGAGGAGGAAGGGCTGTCCCGTCGGCGTTTTGCGGGAGCATCAGCGTCTGCCGGCGAGAGGAACCGCGATCTGCACCGCACAGCCCCGTCCTCTTCCGCACCACGCTGTGCCCCACGGCTCCGTCCCACACTGCACGGCCCCCTCCCGCACCTCACTGCCCTGCCCCGAACCGTACCACGCTGACCCCCGGCTGCCCTGCTCCACCCCGCACTGCTTCACCCCACACCGTATCCAGTCCACGTTGCCCTGCCCCACCTCGTCCACCCCACACCACCCTGTCCTGCACCGCACAACTCCCACAACCCCACACTGCACAATCCCATTCACGTCTGCCCCGGGCCCTGTCCCACCCCGTGCTGCCTCATCCTGCACCCTACCCCCCCTGGCACCCGACATCACGCTGTCCCCCAGCGCCCAGCTGGGCAGCCAGGCCGATGGCGAGCAGCACTCACGTCAAGGACAGCGGCCAGCTGCCTGGCCTGACTTGCCAGCTCCTTCAGCTGCACGTTGCTCTCCCGCAGTGTCACCAGCTCCTCCTGCCTCTGTGTGAGGGTCTCCTGCAGCTGCAAAGGACAAATGGGGAAAGGGGTGGTTGAGACAGCCCCACTGTCCAAGGGATGGGGGATGCTGCACATTAGGGCCCTGCAGCTGCCTCAGCAGAACAAACCCAGTGCAGTCTGGGGAGGGCTTCGGGGTCCCTACCTGGCTGTTTGCTTCCAGGGCATCTCCCAATGCTTTCTGGTGCTGGTCTGCCAGGTCCCTCCAGCACGGCTCAGGGGAAGACAAGTGCTGTGGGGGCACCTGCACCAAAACGCTGCTCTGCAGCCGTGGGGTGCAGGGGCCGAAAGCCACCTCCTCACCAAGGGAGAAGTCATAGTCACTACAGTCCAGTGGTGGCGGCATTAAGGTGGATACATCTGGAAGGAATAGCCACAAGTGTTAAGTGGAGGTATTAATGTCTGTTCCCAGCGCACCCTTCTGGTTCTAAACATCCCTCTGATATGTCCTGAAATGCTTTTACTCTACTGTGACAGCTGTGCACCCTAAATCTGTTTGGATCTGATTTGTCTCCTGTGGGAGAAAGCTCAGTGACAGCTCAGGTCTCTTAAGGGGGTGTGCAGGAATGCATTACCTCACAGACTGTCCCGCGGTGGGGCAAACATGCAGTGAGTGGACATGCCAAAATCCAAAAGCAAAGAAAAAGAAAGATGGAAACAAATGCAGCACAACTGCAGATGCGCACAGGCAGGTACATTTGGCTCAGGTAAGGAAAAAAATCTACTTGCCAGATATAAAATCACCGACAGTATCTCTGAATTCCTGGAAATCAAACTCCAGCCCATCCCGGAAGCAGGGACCCTGGCAGGGGTGAAGGAAATGACCCAGTGAGCAGGGTCCAGGGCTCAGACCTGCCCACACCACCGCCCATATTGCTTCAACAGTGTCTTCTGCCTGTGTTCAGCACCCTATCACAGTTACAGCACCCCCAGCCACCAACCCCTTGCCACTTGCCACTAACCCATCTGACACGTGGACAAGATGCTGTCCCTTGCTGTGTCCATTTCGTGGGTGGGAAACCTGAGGTTACGGCACCCATCTGCTTGAGAGAGCTACCCCTCCAGATGCTGAGTGCAGCCTAGGCTGTTCTGAACTGTAGGTTTACCTGCTGCAGGGTCACAGGACCGGCTGGGGTGGTGGGAATGATGGAGGCAGAGGCTGCCAAATCCTGCCAGTTGATGGTGCTGAGCACTGGGGACAGTCAGAGACAGAGGTGAGTAGCGCAGGCAGGGGTGGACATAGCCAGGGGGCACGGCAAAATGAGGAGCACGGCTGGAGACATCTTCGATGCATGGCCAGGACTGGGAAACAGGGTGCGAAGACACCAGGGGGATACAGTGGGGGTCATGAAGAGGGGTCATGGCCGGGGGAGCACGGTGGAGGGTAAGGTGGGGATGCCACGGCCGGAGGTTGCAGGGCTGGGCAGCACGGTGGGGGACACCAGAGGGGCGCAGAAGGAGGAACGGGGAAGGGTACACGCCTGGGAGTTAAGGCTGTCCGCCGCAGGCTGACTCACCGAGGGCGGGCGCGGCGGGGGCCGGCGAGGCGCCGCTGCGGCGCGGACGGGGCGGGGGAGCTCGGGGGCTCAGGGCGGCCGGGGGCGTCCAAGCCGTGGCCCCGCCGGGCCGGGCCGGCTTCTTGGCCAGGCGGGCGGGCGCGCCCTGGACCGTGTTGGGGCAGATGCTGCCGAAGGCTCGGCGGCGGCCGCCCTGCTCCATTGCTGGCGCCGCTGCCCCGGCCTCGGCTCCGGCCCCGGTGCCGCTGGGCGCCCTCCGCCTCCTGTCCCGCTCGGCGCCGCCCCGCGAGCAGGGGCGCGGGGGGGCCGCGGCCATGGCGGGGCTGCCCGCCCGCCTTCACTCCTCCGGGGCGCCGAAACCTCCCGCCGCCGCCCCGGGCCGCGCCGCCCGCTCCCGCGCCCGCGGAAGCCTTCCCCGCGCCCGCGGAGCCTGGGCGGGCCGAGGGGGCTGTCCCGGAGGGAAACTCGAGGACCACGGCCGGCCGTCCTCCCAGCACTCCGGGGCCGCGCTCACCCCCGCGGGTCTCTGCTGGGCAGGGCGGGCGTCAGCTTGGGGGCTGGGATGGTTTTTATAATGATGTTTGTTAAATGTCTTTACAGGGGTAGGGGCCGTCTGCGTTGAAAGCCACAGGGGACGGGGGACGGGGCTGTGTTGTGTAGGAGACAAAACCCCACCCATGGCATCTTGAATGTACCGATCCCCGCACCGGGAGAGGGTCCAACCCGCTGCTACGGCAAGTCCAGCTAAAATCGCCGACGGGGCTGGGGGAGGATGAGCTGCCCCTTATTTGCCCGTGGTGGTGCTGTAGACATTTTCTGTAACAGCAGGGTGGACAAGGTTTGCTCGTTCTACTTCAACACCTGACGGCAGGCAGGACTTGGAGCGCCGCCCGGCGTCCGGGTCCCCCCCTGCGCTGAAAGGCGAGCACTCCCTAGGCAGCTCTAGGTGTCTGTGAGGTCTTTTAACGACGCTTTTGTGCACAGATACAAATGAAGAAAATGAAATAGTTTACAACACTATGACTGTTTTCTGCCTTTGAACGTGTCAGCCTGCTCAGGAGCGTGCATCTGGATTACAGACCTGCTAGAAACCTGAACAAAGAAACAAACCAACCCAGCTGTTACTCCACACTCTGTTTTCCTACACTTGTCAGCTCATCTATTTTTTTTTTCTCCCCCGAGCCATGACCAAGACAACGGGTGCAGTTTGAAATGGGTGATGCCCAGTGGCTAGGAATAAAACCCCATAGACTGGTGTCTATAGAGCTGCTATTTGTTTATTGCAGCACTGGAGGTGAGGGGGATTTCTCTACCTAACTCATCCACCCTTGCCAAGTGCTGTGGATTATTTATACAGTAATATTGCTCAATATTGCTGCGTCATTATAGCATCATCATATATGTACCAGAACTGATCTACATTATGTTATCTCATGGTTATAAATTGTTCTATACTGTGCTTTGTGCTTCCTCAATTTAGGTGGTCTAGGGGGTCTTCTTCAAAGAAGGCTCAAGGTCTTCCCCACAGCTGAACTTTTCAACTTTGTCTTCAGAGCATGCACGGTTGTGGTGTTCCCTGGTCTTTCTGGATCTAACTGGTCTAAATTCTTAATTTTGTTTTAATTTGCTTTACATTTGTGAATTACTCATTAGTACATCCCCTGCTGCTTCCCACTATAGCTGTACTTGTCTATTTTTGAAACGATTCACCTGGAATTTCCATTTATTTAAGCATTAAGCAACTAGTTAACCATATACTAGCTATTATCACTGTATAGAAAGTTATGATTCAGGTTATATTGGTATCTTATTACATAAGATGTATAAGCATCTTGTAACTTTGACCGAAGTTTTATATACATCACAGGGAATGACACTATTGGGCATCTTTTATTTTGTTTGGGAGGATTGAGTTAACTGGCAGGATGAATTCGTTATGTGCCAATGTGTTTCCTCTCCTAGCTGCATCTGCATACTACCAGCAAGTAAACGAATAGAGGTAACAAGCAGAAAAGAGTTTATTCACATTCAGCAGGTTCTTACACCGTTATCTATATGGACCATCCTCCAATTAAATAACACAGTACATGAGATTCAGTAAATTATTTACATGCTGGACTTAAAAATATATTGCAAAGGGACAGTGCAGATGACACGACACATAAAATCGTTTACAAAACGCCATCTAATTTTTAAGCTCCAAGGACACTAAGGCTTGGTGGATCAGAATGCACCGGCTCTGTGAAGCACAGAAGCCGAACCAGAGCCGTCGCCTCCACCACCTGCTGTCAGCGGTCGTCCCTAAGACAGGGGCA
This sequence comes from Acrocephalus scirpaceus scirpaceus, assembly GCA_910950805.1. Lineage (NCBI taxonomy): Eukaryota > Metazoa > Chordata > Aves > Passeriformes > Sylviidae > Acrocephalus > Acrocephalus scirpaceus. The sequence goes on along the minus strand of OU383776.1, from coordinate 11,789,488 downwards.
CTTCTGGGCCACCTCCGAGGGCAGCAGGAGAGACAGGGACCGCCCGTTCAGAGACACCAGGAGCTGAAGCTGGTCCATGCAGTCCCGCAGGAGCTCCTCCGGGTAGCCGCTGACTCGCAGGTCCAGGGGGCTGCGGTGGCGCAGAAGCCGGTCCGCCAGCCCCAGGCTGCTGGCGGCCAGCAGAGAGGGCGCGTATTTGGTGAAGGCATAGTCAGCCAGGCTGAGCTCCGCGACGCCCGCCGCCAGGCTCCGGGCGTCCGCCGCCTCCCCCGCGTCGGCCCCCCGAGCCTCCAGCCGCACCTGGCTGAAGTGCTCCAGGAAGAAGCTGACGGTGGGCGCCGCCACGTCGAAGTCCAGGCGATGCAGGACGATGCACTCCAAGTTGCGGAGCTGCTGGCGGGTGAAGGCGTCGCAGCAGAGGGCGAGGAGCTCTTTCACGCTAGGAGGGTGCACCTCCACCTGCGAGTGGGGACACGAGTGAGGACGCTGCCGCCGGGAAGCAGCGCAGGGGAGCTGGCGCGGAGCCCGGCCTGTCTGCGACCCCCTCAGGCTGGCCTCGGCGAGCGCAGAGACCCTGGCGGCGGGGCAGAGGGGCCCCGGGGCCGCCCTACCTGTTTGCAGGCGATGAGCAGTGCTGTTACTCCCAGGAGCTGGAAGCAGTCGGCGGCCACAGGGGTGGTGGCGAGAAAGCGGTCGAGGATGTTGACGGCCAGGCAGAGTGCCTCCAAGGACAGCCCGAAATGCCGGTGCACGGGGATGAGCCAGCTGACCAGCTTGCAGCGCGCCTCTGCCGTTACCTACGGCACCGGCAGCGGGAATCAGGTGGAGCTGACTCCGGACTCCCCCGCCCGCCCCCCCGCCGCCGGCCCCGCTGCCTCTACCTGCGGCTGCCGGGCGAGCGGCTCCCGCGGCTGGAAGCGGCTCTCCAGCCCCTTGCGGGAGCGGTACCAGCTCTCCCCGTAGTCGCGGAAAGCCTGCAGCTCCTGCGCGCTCTCCCCCGCCGCCGCCGCTGTCCCCAGGCGCCGCCGCCGTGCCGGGCGCCGCGGGCAGCCCCCGGGGGAGCCGCCGGGCCCCCGGCGCTCCGGGGTGCCGCCGCGCCGCCCGCTCGCCGCCGTCACCATGGGGTGGGCGGCCGTGGCAGCTCAGCCGTGGCAGCTCAGCTCCGGTCGTGGCGCTGGCTATTTGAACGGCGTGGTGGCCGCCAAAGCTGTCACCGCCCGCCTCCCGGGCACCCCGCCCCGCCCGTCCCGGGGAGGTCGTCTGAGCACTAAGGGGACCACCGTCTCCAAAACAAAATCCGAGCCACCGAAACGTCTGTCTCTTCTCTGCCGCTTGCCCTCGGGCCAGAAGGCTGTGCTGGAGTCGCCACGGGACTGTGACCTCCCCACCACGGCCTCCTCGCTCTCGCACGGCAGGGAGAGCAAACCGGGCAGCTGCGCTGGAAACCCAAGAATGCGGCCAGCTAAAGCTGCTGCATCTCTCCAGCTCCTAGCAGTTCAACTAGGAACCTCGTAAGCTTTAAGAGCTACCGATCACTCTCCACAAGTAACACTTTCAGTGCAGGTCACTAGAAACAGCACAAATACACCAGAAGAGATAACCAGGAATGCTGGAGCTCACAGGGCAATATGGGTCTCAGTTACACTTCCATCCATAGACTATTTATGTAATGGAGGACTATTTTAAACAGCTGAATGCAGGAAAATCAAACCTGCACTCCAACCACACATCATAGTATGCTATAGATGTGGAAAGACCTGGAGAAACAAAACCTTTTCTGGGTTACGCACTCTGGGGAAGATGTCAGTGGGAAACAAGAGCTTCAAAGCCCAGGATACAGAAGCAAAACAGGGGAGGAGGTGGGAATTCTACAACGTGAATGGCAGAAGCAGGAACTCCTCTCCAAGTTGAGGACAGAGACCAGGAGAACATGCTGCCTTTACAAAAAAGAAAGAGCACATTGCAGACTACAGTTGAAATTATGGTGATAAAGATCCAGAGATACTGAGTGGTCTTGTGTATGACAAATGCTTTGAGAAAAGTAACACAAAGGTGTTAACAGAAGTCTTTATTAAATAAATAGAGCAAAAGAGAAAAGTTCATCCACCCAAAAGAGTACAGGCACAAAAGCTGCTCATGTATACTGCAAAAGCAGAAAGCCAGCATAGCATCTGGGTTTTGTTTTTGTTTGTTTGGTTTTTTTTTTAAAGATAACTGTGCTTATCTGTACACCACAGTGTGACCTTAATCTGTTCTGCAGAAAACTGTTGCTCACACAGAAAATCGTGCAATTTCCCAGTTATTACAATATATCCCCTTAAATTATTTCAGTTATTTATTTAAAAGGTTACAAAGCAGAGCATGCTAGAGAAACACAAAGAATAACTCTGAATTCCAACATTACCACCTATAAATGGAAAAAACCATCTAATTCATCACAGCTGAATAAGGGAGAACTCAAACACAATTCACACCTCCCCTAGGATCTAACCATTTAAGACCAACAATTCATTTGCAAAATTCAAACCCAAAATAAAGAGGAACCTGGTAGTTACTGCATTACTGAGACGTTTTTCTAATTTGTGTTTCCAAAGGATACAAATAAAATCTCAACCAAAACAAAACCTAGGAAGTTTGTTTAGGGTATAGGTTTAGTTTATATCTTCAATGAATATAATTTGCAGGTTTTGATTTCAGTGTGGCAATACTGAAGTCAAAGTTGAGGTCTTAAGGTCTATGATCAAAACTTCCTGTTCAAATGCTTCCTTGCCTAAATGGTGTTGTAAAAAAACGCCAAAAGTCACTTCCTATCTCCTATGAGATCAGGACAACCACTAGGTTATTGTAATGCATAAAAGAATAACAAATGTGATCTCTGTTCCTTCAAAGCTTTCCCCTTCCATAACTAAGCGCAAGCTAATGTGCACAAGCTGGAAATCAATGCCAGTTCCACTGTGATAATCTAACTGGATAGGCTCCATATATCTTGCATTTTTATGCACTCAGTTTCCTCAGTGCCCTTTCTGTACGTGATTAACCTCTACTGTACAAAATCTTTATTTTTCAGATTAAACAAAAGTTGTCATCTACACTGTCCTTCTGTCTGTAAAGACAGTTCCTATTTGACTGCAACTGTTAACGGCAAATCCTCCCCATCAATATATTCCTTATTCTTAAAGCCGAATTGGCAATCTAAAATTGCACTTCATAATTAGAAATAGTGTGGATAGGTGGAATGTGAGACCATCTAACTCATTAAGCTACTCAGTTAAGGATTATTCAGTATTAGAGAAACAAGAAAAAAGGGATCACACAGACATCCAGTCATTGTGAGCAAGTAGGGTAGGAGAGAACTGTCACTGGAAGTTTCCACTAGGAGCTTCTCTGGTATTTCCTTGAAGAGGGTCAGTGTGAACCTTCATCAATAAGGGGGGAAAAAAACACATGATCATCTCTTGAAGGAGGCCTGCAAAACTATGCAAAAACTTAACATACAAAAAAGGGACAGCAAAATATACAACAGTTGTAGGAGTTGCAAGGATCAGGGTAAACAGGGAGGAACAACTGTGAGAAGAGGCACATCCTCTGTTGGGGAGGAGCTACTGGTCAGTACATGTCTTGCTGAGTACTCGTTCACAGCAGTCCATACTATCATCTTATTGATGCTTATAGAGCATCTTCTCAATGTAAATCATACAGAAAAATTAAGACTTCTCTGTATATACTGTAAATTAATACCATAAACCAATAGTTCCAAAGAAAAAAAAAACACATCACTTAGGAAACTCATATGAGAAGCATTTGTCTTCTGTTTGCACACATGAAATTCTCCTCAGCTGAGATTCAGGACTTGATCTTCAATCATCAGTGCACACTGTACTGATAGTTATGATTAGCACATTAAGCTAAAAAAGAGGAATTGTTCATAGCCATTCCCCTTTTAAAAAGAAACTGCTTGCAGTTATCATTCATACAGTCAAGACAAATGGCACCAAATATACTGTAAAGGCTAAACATATTCAATGTTCATCTTTAAACTGATAAAGAGAAAGGCTGATCCAATGCAAAATGATGTGCTCTATCCCCATCGTGGCTGGTATCAACCACACTTAAGAATTTAAATACTTCCAATTAATGTTGGAGTGCATTAATTTCCCCTGCAGCTGAAGCTCTGATTTGTTACTGATTTCTGATTTCAGTTACCGTTTTCTGTTTTTATCAGCTCTTTGATTATGTATAAGACCTTGTCATCTAGAAAAGAAAAAAAAAAAAAACACAGTGAAAAAGAGCAAGCCTAAAAATTGATTCCCAAAATACCAAAAATCGTAGAGAAGACTAGCTCTCAGCAACTTAAAATTTTAATGTTTTAGGCTATGCCAGAATCAAAAGGAAAGCAAGTGGTTACCATTTGGCAAGCAAAAGGACAAACAGTATGTACACAGTATATCATGATAAAATTATTCAATGAACTGCCAATGACCATTTCAATATTCCAAAAAAGAGATTGGGAAAGTCATGAGTTAACTACAGATATATCAGCATACTGAACTCCCTTTTCTTCCCCACCTACAATATGCTCCTGAACATCCAGCGTCCAAACTTTACATTGTGTTCTGCTATCCCTTACTTCTGGGAACCAACATGCCATTGGTTAACCTAGATTTTGAGACAATTTGTGTAACACTTATAACTAGGACTCTCCACACATAATCTCAATTCTATTTTGAGATGCATGCCTCACCATTACTACTACCACCTTGAATGTTGTTACCAGGGATATCTTTAAAATGGCAGTTGTGTACATGTTTGTACATCCACGTAATATATGCAGGGTTAGTACTGACTTTCTGGACACCTCTTACTGGAACTTTCAGGTCACACACGCTGCTGTGTGAGGCTTCAGCGTACTAATGATTCCTCAGATTTGCTACAAGGTCCACTTAACAAAAAGTAATGCTGGCAGTAAGTTACCTTCAAGTGACATTTTGGGATTTTCAAGCTTCTTTTTCAAAACGGACTCAATAAGAACTCTCAGCTGTTTGAAAATTACTGCTATCTTAACAGGAGCCTATAAAGAAAAGACAAACATTTGCATTAACAGACATTTCATACAGCAATACAGATCAAAATATTACTCTACATAAAACCAGAAGTTTATAACAAGGTTCCTGCAAACATGATGCACGTACATGATTTTAATGGCAATGATAATCATGACAGACAGTATACTAATGAAATGACTGGCCTTAGGCACCAGTCATTCATAGTATCAAAGTCTGAAGAACAACAGCTCGGAAAGGTAACTTAGAATGTGTTCCCACACAACCAGCATAAGAGGAAATTATTAATTTACCAATAAGCTGCCCAATTAATTGACTTTTTCCCCTCAAGGTAACAAAGTTCAAATTACATTTATACCTGAAATAAAAGAGCTATGCATTTGCCTCTTGAGAGGTCTACCAGGCCTTCTGACAAAGCAATCACAAGCCTTTCCTAAATCTGACTATGAATTTGGATACCTAAAACTTAACCGTCTCCCAAAAATATTTCATTTTGTCCTTTCTTCCCCCTTTCAATATTAATTTCATTTATATGCTGCCTTTGGTACAAGTAGCTTCTACAGCAGAAGCATGAAATGCAATGTATTTTGCTTAGTGTCTCAGTAGAAAAGCAGAAATTCTGAAACACTCTGTAAGACATGATTAGCCCAGCAACTGCACAACTGTAGCCATCCAGGGACCAGGAAAACAATCTCTAACAAACCCACAAGGGACCTGCTTTTAAAAATTCCCTGTTCATGATAAGCAGTTAATTCAATTAGATGAATGCTTACTTGTATCAGCAGACTGCAAAAAATTGTTTTGTTGCTTATAGTTGTCTTTTGAGAGTAGCATAAGGCCCAGAGCACAGAGGGAGCACAAAAAATTGTAACCACATAAGCTGCCTGGATAGCAAAACCCATGACTTGCCATTTACCAGAATTTACGGAGGATCTTTTCATGGTAACTATTTTGTCTGCAAAAATATGCTAGGAAAGTACTCTCAGTTTTCCAATTTCCAAATAAAACTTATACATGTGGAAAGGAAAAAAACTAATCAAGAAAACCAAACACCCCAAACCCAAGTAAGCAACTACTATATAATTCGGATTTTTTTCTTTTTCTAACAATTCTGCAGTATAGAACAGTATATACAGTAGTGTGCTGAAGATAAATAGGTAGTTACAAGATTATGAAATTGTAGGAAAGGGTAATATAAAAACAGTACACTCCTCTGTTTTCAGTACGAGCTTTATAAGAAAAAGTTTTAGTCTGCATCCATTTTTAATACCTTTTCTGAAAAAACACTTCCTTCTTGAAGAGACCGGGAATTGATTTGTTGCAAACCACATATAACCAGTCTATTCTTTTGAGTGTGATTTATTAAGATTTCATTACATGTATATAAAATTTCCCATCATTATCTTTAATTCTCTCCCCCTTTCCTCCCTCTTGTCTCCATCTTCCATATACAGTGGTCTGAACCAAGCTAATGTATCAACTGTGTAATACAAAAGCTCATGGAATCACAAAAGGTAGCTTAGTTATGACTCCAATGTACCTGAAAATGGATCCAACCATCAACTGTCAGGAGACGCTCACGATGCTGGACTTCTATATCCCCACCAAAAAGCAAAATGGGAAATGGGGATATTAAAGTAGTTTCTCTCAAATACACCTTAGCATACCTCACCTGCATATAAACAAACATAAATAATTAAAAACAGCAACAAAAAATCCCAAACCACTTAACATCTGTAACACTAAATTTGATTGCTACTTCTACAAGCAAAAAACACACTTTTTTCCCCTTTTCAAGATGTGACAAAAACAGTTATGGCACACAATCAATAGTTACTTGTCTGCCTTCCACAACATAAAATAACTCACCTCTAAGTGACAGGCTTATATGTTAGAAGTTAGCTAAAGCCACAGTTATCTTCTTAAAGCTCAAATGGAGAGATAATGTTAACCTAGAGGTGTTTACAGAAGCAACACTAAAAATAATAACACTACTGAAGTAAAAGGCAGACAAAGCTCTTTAATTATACATTCTTCTTGGGCACAGCTGTTTTATCAGTTTATCCACATCCACATATGCACATGCATAAATGTGGTACACACATACACTGCATGAACTATGGGGCTCAGCTTCTGGCTTTGGAACATCTCAAATAAAGACAAAATGGGGTGGAATGAGCTTTAGTGGGAAGAATGGACATAAAAAGAGTGCATCTTCACACAAAAGTGTTTTCCCCACCGTTTATGGAATAACTTACCTACCCTTAGCTGCTGTCTTGTCATCACACTACGATATTCTTGGGGGTTGGGAAATATTTTCAGCTCTCAAAAAATACTATCACTTCATATGCATTAAGAAGTCTAATACTTCCTGCTTCTCTACCGTATATTTGGCCATTAAACAACAGCTGTAAAACTTTTGTTTTACCAGAACTAAATTTTGTTTTACCATTGTTTTACCATTACTAAGTACAAACACTTGAATTTAGCAAATAGCTGACAAGATTTTCAATTGAAGGGGAAAGAAGTGAAAAAAAAATGCAATTTACTTAAGGAAGTTCAGCAGTCCATTAAAGAATTAGCTATTTTATTTTATTATTATATATGTCAGTACCAAGTTTCAAAACTTTAGAACAGTAACAAACCAGACTTTGAAAAGTTATTAGTATATATTACTGTGTAAAGTGTTAAAACCAACAAGACTGTATTTAAAAAATCATGAAACTATTAAGTTAAATTATACACAAAAAAATTCCTTCCATTTATAGCTACCAGTTTCACCATGAACAGATTTGTTCATGATCTTCTGATTCACCTTCTTTTTCTTCAGCACTCAGTTGACTCACTTTTACAGACTTTAGGATCATTAGATAGTAAGAGACTCTTATGGTGACACAATTAGATATTAAATAACATACACTAGTTTGAAGTGTATTAGAGGCAGAACTCTACACAAACTACTAGCTACATTCACTATCTTCAACTTACCTTCTCCTGGTAAAGCAGCCATCCATATGTCTGCAAGTCTCGATTTACAGAAGATGGATGAACTTGCGCTTTACCCTGAGCAGTTTCTACCGTGCAAGCCAGCTTCTCTGTAATATCCACAGACTTTGTATATAGTATTTTTCCTACGTTGTCATACAGCCCTGCAGTCAACACAGCCTTAAGAAGAGCTATTTCACTGAGAGACAGGGATTGTGTGGCTCCATTTCCATCCCATCCACACTGTGTTGAAGGCGCTGTGAACCCTGCTGCTCTGACGACCCTTATGAGTTCTTGCTTCACATCCTGAAATTAGGATGGTATTAGTAAAGTTTTGAATTTAAAAAGTTACGTACTCCACTTCAGCAGCAGCACATGACACTTCATCTGAATTATCCATGCTCTCCAGGGGAAAGTCCCTTACTAGAATAACCACTTGTATTTTCTGCAGTCTAGCTCTTTCTAGGAGAAAAACATTATTTGTACCATAATCTGATATCTGGAATACAGATTAGACATATGGAAATATATATGCTGCAAATACTAAATCTCTGCCTGCAGTTAAAATGAAAAGATACATTTGCATCAAAGACCAGTTCTGCTTAGAAGTACTCCGTCACCCAAGCTTAAAAGAAAAGATCAATTCAAATGTTCTCTCACAAGTAAGAAGTCATTCACATAAGTTTGTGGCTCATCTTTCAAATCAACTGTTAATAGACATGCTACTTGATATCACAAATAAAACAAATACTTTAATTCATTAAGTTTTGATTCTCTGATGAAAGTAAGGCCTAGCTTCTCCAGTGGTAGTGACTACAAAGCTGTTTACTGAAGTGTGTGTATCAAAACTCAAACAGACACAGCTACCTCGACTGAGAGCATGCATTTCATCAGTCCCTAAAATACCACTTGCTTTTATGTTGTCTAAATAGTAACTGTGATATATCATCTCCTTGAAAGGGAATGACATTTTCATAGGGAAATTTTAACAAATAACTTATGAGTGTAGAGCATATTGATACGTTTTACCTCTAGAGTTAACAGTGAAGTCCTATTAAGGAAATTCCTTCTGCAATAAGTCATTTCAGCACGATATCCCCCTTCCTGTCGAGCCCTTTTCCACCTAAGGAAAAAACAGCACCTTATTACAGCAAGAAGAAAGCCATCAAGACTGTAAAAACAGAAGAAGCACTAAGTTAAAGAAGAATAATGTGTTTTGGTCAGCATTCTCCACTCTAAAATAAGTTGTATTAATGAAGATGAATGCTGCTGGTCTAAGGAGGCTCCAGAGAATATGCCTGTAACATAGATTTGACAGATACGAACAAAACTATAAGGTGATTTACTCTCAAACCCCATACATCTGTCTTGACAGTCCAAACAAATTTCAGACTTAGTGGTAATACCTTAAAGAGGAAAAAAAACCTGTATGTCATTTTATACAAAATATTCTGGTCAAAAGACCAAAAACAACAAACAAAATACTTTGAATACTAGGATAAACTGACACAGTAAACCTCTCTATCTGTGCAAGCATTATCTGTGCAAGTTAAAAGGAGTTGAGAACAAAACTAAGGAAGCTATCCACTTGTGTTACAGTACTTGGCAATCTATTGTTACTCTGAACAGAAAAAACTTGAAGTAAAAGCAGTTCAAGAGATATTAAGAATTTTTTACATAACTGCATCATTTGTTATCTGCTACTATGAGTGGTAGTAGTCATGAGCATAAGAGAATCATCACTTACCCCAGATAAGCATTGTAGATTGTTATATGGTCAGAAACTGCCATAGCTAGAGATGATTTTGCAAGATCTGCTTCATCTCTTCGACCAATAGGTGTAGTAAATGGAGATTTTTCTGTCATAACAGCAGCCAAAGTTGCCTGCAATTCATAAAGTACACATCTCTTAAAAGTATTTTATTATAAGCTCACAGGCTTAGAAAACATAGAGCCTTAAATTTTCTTTTATCATTACTTTAGAATTACAGGCTTGGGTTGCAAGGGACCTTAAAGGTAACTAGTTTCAAGCCCCTGCTATAGGCAGGACACCTTCTACTAAACCAGGTTGCTCAAAGCCCACCCCACCTGGCCTCGAACACTTCCAGCAACGGAACATCCACAACTTCTCTGGGCCACCTGTTCCAGTTGCCTCACCACCCTCACAGTAAAGAACTTCTTAATATTGAATCAAAACAAATCCTCTTTCAGTTCAAACCCATTCCCTCTTGTCCTGTTACCATATGCCCCTTTAAGAAGTTCTCTTCAATTCCTTTCAGATACTGAAAAGCTGCCATTAGGTCATGCTGGAGCTTTTTCTCCAGGCTGAACCCAAATTCTCTCAGTCTTCTCAAAGGAGAGGTACTGTTGTCTTCTCTGATCATCTCTGTGATAAACTCTGGACTTAATCCAGCAGGACTTACTCCACATCCCTTTTGTGTTGGGGCTACCAGAGCTGGATGCAGCACTACAGGTGGGGTCTCCTGAAGGCACAGCAGAGGGGTAGAATCCCCTTCCTGGCCCTGTTCACATGGCTCTGGACAGCCCAGGACACATTTGGCTCTCTGGGCTGATGTTGCCCTGTATTCTCTTGGGCTTCAGATTTTTACTGCTGGCTACTGCTGGCTCTTTCCCATGGGAATAGATTCCCATCTTCATAGCAGTGTCTTTGTTGTTTTGTAAACACTAAAGAGAGCTTTGCCCTTCTCACGCAAGTTTCCCAAAACAATCTTTGTCACCTGTTGTTTGCTGAAGGAGAAGGGACGCAGTCCTTCTCTGACCAATCGCAGCCCCTTTTGTGGAGCATCTTATAAAAGCACAAGGATTCAAAAAGTAAAAGCCTTCTGATCACCTAGAACTGTCTGTGTGCTTTTCCTTGCCGACCAATCACTGTAACAGGCTGGGAGTGCCATGGCATGTCCAGCCTCTCACCCACCAGCACCCCCAAGTCCTTCTGGGCAGGGCTGCTCTGGATCTGTTCATGCCCAGCCTGTGTTGATATCTGGGGTTGTCCTGACCCTGGTGCAGAGCCAGCACTTGGTCTTGTGAGCTCCACATCTGCCCACTTCTCCAGATCCCTCTTGATGGCATCCCATCCTTCAGATGTGTCAGCACCACTCAGCTTGAGGTCATCTGCAAACCTGCTGAGGGTGCACTCAACTTCTCCATCTGTGTCACTGATGAAGATGTTAAATAACTCTGGTCCCAGTATAGACCTCTGAGGGCACCACTTGTCGCTGATGTCCATTGGAACTCTGAGCCATTAACCACCACCCTCAGGATGGGACTGTAACAACTACTTTCTTATCCATCTAATAGTTCACCCTCTGAATCCGTATCTCTCCAATTTGGGTGGGGGACCATGGTAAAGGCTTTGCAGAAGTCCAGATAAACTAATACGTAGCCTTTCTCTTGTCCACTGATGTGGTCTCTCCACCACAGAAGGCCACTGGGTTGGTCAAGCAGGACTTGCCCTTGGTTAAGCTTATGCTGGTGTCTTGAACCACCTCCCTGTCCTCCAAGTGCCGCTGCACACTTCTAGAAGGATCTGTTCCATGTTCTTCCCAGGTACAGAATTGGAACTGACAGGTTAGTAGTTCCCAAGGCCCCTCTTTCCTACTTTTTTTGAAAAAGGACAGGTCACCTGGGACTTCCACCTTTACTGCCATAAAAGAGGTTGCCATTGATGACTGAGGCAAAAACATTGAGTACCTCAGCCTTCTCCTCATCTGTTGTTACCAGTTTATCAGCTGGGGTACATTTTCTTTGACCTTCCTTTTCTGGCTGACATAAACCTTTATTTGTCTTTGTGTTCCTTGCCATGTTCAGCTCCATCTTTGCCATGGTCTTCCTCACCACACCCCTATAAAACTAGACTGCATTCCTATTGTCTTTCCAGGACACTTGTCCTTGCTTCTGCACTGGTTGTGCATATGCTTTTTGCCCTTGAGTTGAATCAGCAGGTCTCCACTCACACCCATCAATTGTCTTCCCTGCCCAATTTCTTGAACCTGAGAATCACCAGCTCTTGTACTCTAAGAGCAGATAATATTTAATTACAGTTTATCTTCTACAAAGTTTCAAGGGAAACTCAGCACCATAAGAATTTCCTATATAGACTTGAGCACCTGCTTACATTAAAGCCACTGCTTACACAGTGCCTTGTACGCAAGCATAAAAAACATCTCAAAACGCACATGAAATGTTTTGCCAAATGATAGTGCAATGAAGGTCAGATAACTGCTTTAGGTTATACCACATTAACAGGAGATATCAAGAAATTTAACTTTCGCTTTCCAGGAACTAACATACTCATGGTTTTCTTCTTATTTGCAGTTAATTAAATGGATTAGGTGAAAATGTAAACTATGTCAGACCCTTAAATTACCTACCAATTAATTTGCAATAACTTTGATTATGTTCTTGGCCACAAACTGTGGGTGATCCAGACTGCCTAACCCACATGTAAGAGGACATTTTATTTCTTTCTTCTATGCATGGATCACCATGTATAGACTTGGAGACCAAGCCTGATTATCCACTGTAGAGAGTACCTAAGAGTTTAGAATCGTAGAACCATTTTAAGTTGGAAAAGACCTTTAAGATCATTTAATCTAACCATAAAGAACACTTACATGATACCCCTCCATAATGTTTGGGTGCCCTCATCCTAAAGTAAACATTTTAACTTGCATCACCTTTTCAAAATACCACATTACAAGAAATCAGATTAACTGCAAAGAATTAACAATTTATACTTTTTAAATATACTTTTTACAATATACTTTTTAAAATAGGATTTTTTTTTTTACTCACCACAGGATCCAAGCAGCCAAATATAGCACCAAATATAAGCATTTTCCCAATCTTTACATTAACAGGAAGGGCTGCAAGGTGCTGGCCCAATGGAGTCAGCTTGGGCTCGTTTAAGTGACAAGCACCAATCTTCCTCAACAGATTCATTGCATTACCAATTACTTGCTGCTGTGGTGGATCTAATGCTCTGGAAAGAAAATCTTCAGGAGAGCCAAGACTGCATTTCTGTGAAGTAAAGGGACATACATTTCAACATAAAAATTTATTATAAAAACATTCTTTAACAGCTACAGAAAACTAGAAAGCTCATCTTGCATCAGAAGTTCACATTCCCTCCCCAGAACTGCCAGAGAAGAGTAGGTGAGAACAACTCTGAGAACACCAAAATCAGTGAAGAAAGTAGGGGAGGAGGTTCTCCAGCTGCTGCAGCCCATGGTGAGGAGGGCTGTTCCCCTGCAGCTCATGGAGGTCCATGGTGGAGCCCACACCAGGTGGATGCCTGAAGGTGGCTGTGACCCTGTGGAGAGCTCACACTGGAGCAGGCTCCTGGCAGGACCTGTAGCACAATGATGAGAGGAGCCCACACTGAAGCAGGTTTGCTGGCAAAACTTTTGAACCAGCGGGGAATCCATGGTGGAGCAGTACATGAAAAACTGCAACCTGTGGGAAGGATTCACATTGCAGAAACTTGTAAAGGACTGTCTCTGGTGGAAGGGACCCCAAGCTGGAGCAGGGGAAGGAATCCTCCCTTCCTCTGAGGAGGAAGCAGCAGCAGAAACAATGTGTGATGAGCTGACCAAAATTGTCATTCCCCATCTCCCTCAGCTGATGGAGGATAAGAGGCAGGAATTGGGAAATAAAGTTAAGCTCAGGAAAGAGGGGTGTTTTTTACTTCTCATTAACCTAACTGGTTATAAATTCAATTGATTTCCACAAATCAAGTCTGTTTTGCCTGGGACAGTCACTGGCGAGACATTTCTCTGTGTCCTTATCTCTCCAGCAGTGAGCGTTTCACTATATTTGCTCTACCATCCACCTGAGGGGGAGAGTAATAGAGGAGCTTTGGGGCCACCCAGAATCCAGCCATGGTCAACCCACCACACATGATCAGCAATTCTAAAACCAAAAACCATACCATAATATGAAGGCATAATTCCTCCAAAGGGACACGCAATATTTCTGGAACAGAATATTCCATGAAACTTTCAAACCTGCAACATCATAAAAACACAGAAACAAATATAATCAACTAAATCTTTGAATTAAACTTGTACATCCGGTTTTTACATGGTCATTCTTTGCAGTTTTTCTCTTGAGGGGCAAGGAAGGGACTAGCATAGAAGGGAGCAGTATTCATACTTTGAATTAAGGCATGTGTTGTGGCTTAGAAAACAAATTTTAGTCAGAGAGAAAGAGGCAGAAAACACCAATTTTCAAAACAAGTCTGGAAAATGCTTTCAAACTGAAAAGTCTTATGGGACTAAAAGGCAAACTTCATTGGTTATATCAGAAGACTTTAACCTTAATTGTTTATCAGCTGAAAGTTGCTACAGACTTTCACAGAACAAGGAAAAAGGTTATTCCACTGCAGTAACAGAAACTAATTCTGCAGTGCCCCCATCTCTTATCCATAGAGATTACCTCCTCAGAAACCTATAGATTTGTCTGACAAAAAATTCAAAGTTCAAGAGGTAAGGTTTGTGCATATTTGATGTAAGCCAAGCAGGTGTTGTAAAAAATTGATGTTCTACAATTCCTTGTGCTGCACTTTTCCTTTCATTATGAGTATTTTTTTTTAGAAAACACATTGTAGAAACATTGAGAATAAAATTAACTTTTTTAAAAGCGTGAAAGATTACTGTAACACTTCACACATATGATATTCAAATCCTTGTTTGGGTTGAGTTTTTTCCAGTTTTATCTTTCTGTGCATAAAGTGGAATAAAGTGAATTTCAACAAGAATTCTTGGCTTTTCACAGAAAAAAAAGACAGTATCTGTGTGACCTAAAGAATTCTGCTAAGTTTACAATACCTGTCTCTCGTGTACATTCGGAAGCAGAACCCATCTCTAACACGCCCAGCTCTTCCTTGTCGCTGCAGAGCACTAGCTTTGCTAACAAAGGTCTCTTCCAAGGAACTCATCTGACTGCTTTCATGATACCTTAAAAATTATAAAGCAGATTCAGATTTCTGAATTAAAATTTTCATGTACATATAACCTGAACACCAGCATATTGACAATATATCTAATGAGCAATTATTTGAAAATACATTTAGTTTTGAAAACTGAGCATATCTGGAAGGAACTGTATATTAAAAAACCTTGAATATAACTCACTAGTGAAAGTATAAAAACTGGAATATGAAAGCTTTATTATTTCATCTCCCTGGCAATTCAGAATCATTCTAACACATTGCATAGGGATTTTCACATTTAAAGGAACAAAATATCACTTTTAAAAACTGAGAGTATAAAAAAATACTTTCTTCATTTTTAAAACAGTTCTTAATCATAATTATCCATACATTATATCCATTATCTATGAACTTCCCCTGTTCTTCTCAACATTTGAAACTCCAAAAACACATTCCAAACCTGTACCCAAAACTGAAAGCTTTTAAATGAGTTCAGCACATTTCTGCATCCAGAACTCTAGTTTAATAAGGATACTACAAAATTCTTGCAAGTTCCATCCTCCAAATATGTACATTAATCAGTATGATTGACAAAAATCAAACTCTTACCTATTTTCTTTTGTTCTTCCAGTATCAATTACAAAGACAACATCTGGTATTGTGATACCTGTCTCTGCTATATTGGTTGCCAAAACAATCTGGAAAGAGTAACATAACATAAATAGAAGAACTGTAATGTCTAACAGGTTTCAACCCTAAAATCAGTATTATGGAGTAAGTCTGGTTAAAATTTTTTACCCAGAAATGTTTCCTTAAATAATCTGACAAATAAATAAAAGCCACATTACTTGGAAAATTGTCCCATTTTCCCCAAGGAGAGAAATTAAAAGTCAAGAAATAATTTCACATTCACATTTTGTTTTATAATCCATCAAAATTACTGGCTAGTATCTGACAAAACTGATCAACATTTAATTACATAGTTTGGCAGTAAATAAAACTGTATTTTTCCTAGATAAAAGCCATAGTTACTGCTTAACAATAGTTAAAATACAGGTAAGTAATAATTAAGGAAGCTCACTGAAAAAATTTTAGGTTTAAAAATTTGTCCAATACTGTCAAGATTTTCACAGCATAGCTTCTATCCATTACAGACCACCAAATCAGAATTGCTTCTTTGCAGAAAGGAAATTCTAGGAACACCTAGCTGTTGTGTAATTCTGTATGATACTGTAACAATGCAAAGTTGCACCCACAGAAAATTTGTCTTTTCAGTTGTGAACTTTGTAAATATTACCTTTCTAATACCAAGAGGAGGTACTGTAAATGCAGCTGCTTGATCTTGAGTGGAAAGAACAGAATGCAAAGCTATCAATCTGTGCCTAGAACAAGAAATTATAATAATAAATATATACTTATCAAACAACATGGAGTAAAAAAATAAGACCAGCATAATGACAACATTTGGAGAAAGCAACTACAATAGACAATTGAAAGAGTAAAACTTTGTGTGATTAGGTACAAAAGCCTGTTTCATTGTTTTATTACAATATGTAGAAAAAAATAACCTAATTAGTTCATAGGGATGTTCTCCTATATAGTAAAGATGGAAGAAAAGTAGAAATACTGCAGAACTGCTGGTTACTTTAAAATAAGCCTAGCAATAAAGGGAGCTAGGTGTCCGTAAACCTGAGTTTTTAAAATTGTGCTTCCAAGACAAGGACCATTATAAATACATGCAACTTTTAGTAATAAAGGCCTTCAGAGATGAGACAGCCACAGAGACTGGTACTTTACTCCTCTCCAGACCTTTACATCTCAGTCCATCAACAAATATTTAGCATTTGACTGCAATTGTGCCTTTTATGCGGTTGTGTTGCTAACTTTTAGGTCCCCAAAAAATAAATTTTGAAATTATCTGTCACTACAACCCTAGGCCATTTCTCTTGGTAGATCCAGATGCTCTGGAGCTCTTCTCAGGAAGTAGTCACTTCCATGTAAACAGTAAGCCACAGAAATCTGTATCCCAGGTATGGCAGCTTCCATACCCTAAGAAGCGGAAAAGAAGTAGTCAAGTGCTTTTGATTAAGTAAATTTGTTGAAGAATAAAATAAAAAGTAATAAAAGAAAATCTATAATACCATTCCTAAGTATCTGTCATTTTTGCTTGTACAACTTTTAGATTACAGTAGTAAAAGTACATTTGTATTGTAGCAAAAGTACATTTGTATTGCAGTAAAAGTCCATTTGTAGCACAATTAGCTCAGAGGTATAACTCTCACTTGCCTTTAACAAGAATAGCAAATCTTAATGAATATGTTTGTTGGGTTGTAACTTGGATTATTAATTTCATGAAAATATCTGCATTACCTGTCATGCAAGTTAAATCTTCTGTCAGTTGAAATGAGATCATACAGCTGTTGGATATGAGCAAGGCCTGGTAAAAATATCAGCACAGCACCTTCGATATTCTTGAACTGAGGACTTGTATCTGCAAAATTATAGTACAAGTATATAGTTAAAACAAACACGCACTGCAAACAATTTCACATAACAACAGAAATAAATGCTAGGCCCTGTGGTTAATGCTTTTTAGGATCTTTCATGTAAGAATGAAATCAAGTACTTCATTATCAATAGAAAGCAGTGGAAAATAAGTCCAAAGTAAAACCCCAAGTACATAAACTTGAGATGTGGACTAAAAGTACCTAAATATGCAAGTAACTCCAAAATAAGTTCAAGGTTGATCTTGTAAGGGTTCATATATAAGATAGCCTGCTGTGTACGATTGCTATACTTCGCATAGTAAGGAGCCAAATCGATACCAGATCCAGACTGGATTGGGACATACTCCTAAAAAACAAGAGTAAGCAGAAAAAAAAAAAATCACATTCTCAGTATTTTAGAAGAACACAGGAGAGCAGGTGAATTTGCCATTCTCTTGAAAGGGATTGGGATAAGAGAAATTTAACTAACTTCCCATTCTCAGTTAGATTAAATCACAATCACCTACATAATGTGTATAGGTATCTACAACTGTTAAATGACACTCCACATTTAAAAAAAAGGTAAAAATTAAAGTCTGTCCAAGAGGTAAACAGACCCCAGGTCCATATCTGTTCAACTGCTATCAGTTCAAACTGAGATAACAAGATGTATAATTCTTCTTTCAAAACTTCTACTTTGGGGTGTAAGAAACCAGTTCCACCTTCTCCCTCTCCCTCACCTCATCCTTCTCAACTAATAGTTGCAATGAAAATTAAGAATTAACTAGGTGGCAACTCTGGTAGTGTTTTGGAACAAGAAAAAAGAAGAGTTAGTAGGAGAGACATGAATGTGAATATTTTCTAGACATCTGTGCTGGTTTGAAAGCAAAACCAGTGAAGGACTCCAAGTCAGAAACACAATTTAATAAGATGAAAAGAAAAGAAAGTAAAATAAAATAAAAGTAATAGTACAAAAAAACCCACTGACAGAATCAGAATACAACCTGACACCCTGTTAGTTAGGGTGGTAGTGGCAGTCCAGATGAGATGGTCTTGTCAAAGCAGTGATCCTGTAGAAAGGTCTGGCAGCTCTTGTCTCCTCTGGAAGTCCAGTGGATAAAAGCTGCCTGGGCTGTCCCAAACCCTGGATTTATCCAGGTGGGAATGCTTGGCTCCTCCCCCTGGGCGGAGCATCTCACAATGGGATGATCTCATTCTATGAGTCATGCAGTGGGTCCTTGATGGCCCATTAAACAGAGATAACTCCCTGAGGGAATTATGTGAGTCATGGGCAAGGCATTGTTAGGCTCATTAACAGAAGATAAGGAAAACACTGCCCCACCTTGGCTCCAATGGCTCATGGGGATAGAATACATACCTTGGGCACAATTTTACATTGTAACCTAGGACAACATCTTCCATACACAGCAGTTTCTAAACTAAGCGGCACTATTGTAAACTATTCCACTGTTACTAAATACCCTTAAGGAAGCTTGACACCACATACCCTAGTGTACTGAAGGAAAACACTCAGCAGAGCATCCAGACTATTTTTCAACATACGGGTAAGTGTTCGATTATAGCAAGCTAAATTTTCAGAAGTTTCATAAAGCAAGTTGGAGCAGACAGGTTTTAGTATATGTTCCCAAAATATATACTCTAGATGAACAGCCTAAGCTGCCAAAGTTAGATGGCACTGACAGAATTTCCCCTTCAAGAGTTTTGATTCAAAAGCACATCCAAGAGCTGTCACTGCAGAGTGTATAAGGATTAACCATAACCTGTTAAACTGAAGAGGTTTATACAACAATCTCATGTGAATCATCTCATTTGGCAAGCCAAGTTGGAGGATCTTGTGAGTCTTTCAGCTAAGAAGGATAAGGCCTTGTCTCTTATGTTGTTAGGTTCACTATATAGGAGAATTCTTGGGGAAAAAAAAAAAAAAGAAATGGTTTCCCTGCTGCTGCTTATAGATCCAGAGATGGTAATCTACAAGAGACCTCAATGACAAATACAGCAAAATCAAGACAGCTATACAGGAGTTGGAGCAACAAACAAAAGGGTGCAGCATTCATAATTATTAGTAGGAGTGCCATTGTGTCTGATTTTATAAACTGAAAGAATATTTGATATTCTACAATCCAACCACATTAAATTCAAAGGAATCAAAATGATTAAATAATAAAACCCCCCAAAGGTTCCAAGACAAAACTAAAAATGCCTGTTTCACCTGATGCTTTGCAGTGCTTCCTCCTTTACCAGTAACATTTACTGTTACTTCTTCCTCCTCCTCCAAGAACTTCTGACAATATTCTGAGTCTTTTTCCAGAACATAGCCAGTTGCTTCAATTACATCTTCAACATGGAAAACCTTTAGTGAAAATTCAAAGAAAAAACATGAGGCATGTCAAAAACTAATCAGCAACCTTTCTCACGTTTTAAAGCTTACATAACAAAGTTGAACAGAGCATGCCTTAACATTGTAATAAATCTTGCAAGTTTCAACTTAAACTGTCTTACAATTTTTGAAAACCTAATCTTAGAGCTGTTTGTTAATGGGCTTCCCCACCTGATCACTATATAATCTTTACCATGGCCTATATAGCATGCGTAAGAAAAACACAACAGAGTGCAGTGACAAAGTTGCAGGCAGTGTGAGACGAATTCTTTAACTCTTTCCTTTCTACCTAGGTTGAACAGAGAAAAATGAAAGTGTTACTGATGGACTGATTGTAATCAATAAATCCATCACATAAAATAGTACAGCTATGTACTACAAAGTCCTGAAGCTATTCTATATTTTCATAAAAGAAAAAGAACTAGAAGTCCTTGAAATACTTAAAGATCTGTATTTCTGGTTAAAAAAAAAAAGTGATATAGATATACTGCCTAGATACTAACCAGGCAAAGTGTGTTGCATAATGAAAATAAACATCTACCTACCTCAACTGGGTAGCTCCTCCCTGAGATCCTTAAAATGGGACAGTGTGAGAAATAGCTGGAAAACTTCTCACTGTCTACAGTGGCACTCATTAAGATCAGGTGCAGGTCTGAACGCTTACGCAAGACCTCTCTCAGAATAACCAGCAAGAAATCAGACTGGACACTTCTTTCATGTACCTAGAATTAGAAAAACAGATCTATAGCAAGAATTTAATACAGGCCAAGGCCCAGAATAACTGTAATTTCTGCAGAATAGTAAAGAACTAATAACCTCATCTACAATAACATGAGATATACTTGACAGGAGACCATCTTCCTGAAGTTTCCGAAGCAGGACACCTGTTGTACAGTATAGCAGTCTGGTGGCTTCTCCTGTTCTTGATTCCATACGAATTTGATATCCACACAGGGAATTCTTAAAAAATAAATTAAAAATACAGAATAACTTAAAGTAACATACAAGTTAACAATAGTCAAAATTAAGTGAAATTTAGTAGCTGTCAGATTCAGACACCACACAAGTGCTAATTATATAGTATAGTGAATGACTGCCACACTTCCATACAAGTATTTTCCTTTGTTAAAAAGGAAAAATACATGAAATTTATCCAGAGTAGCAAAGAGCTGGTAAAATCAGGGTTGTCTTTATGACTCTCTGACACTTTCAAAAATATTTTTGCACAAATTACCCTAACAAATACAGGAACTCAGATTTCTTCAAATAACAACTCATGTTAGAAAGGGCCTCTCCCAAAACATGGCCTCACTCAAGGCCAGACTGGATTGCTCAGAGCCTGAATACAGGGAACTTTGCCTCATCCCTAGTTATAGTGATGCAACACTCCCTTGGCCATCCACTCAAATCTTTGCCCATTCCAGCTATGAAACACTGTTGCTTTACATCAGCCTCTGAAGATTTTAGAAATCACATATGCATACCTACAGGTTCACAGGTGACAAGCCAAAAAGAAACAATTGACATACCAAGAAGTCCTTTTCAAGAGAAAATAACATCTAATTGTTTGGTTGTATAAGAAATAACGTTCTTACTTTTTGTAAATCCAACCCCTTGTATTTGATCAAGACAAATACAGGAATTAAGACACTTCTTACTTTCCCTCCTGGTCCTGATTCGCAGCCCAGCTCTTCACAGACCCTTGTTGCCAGACTCACTGCTGAGATTCTTCGGGGTTGTGTGCAAACAACATTGCATTTTTTTGATCCTTCATCTAGCAACAAGTCTTCTAACAAGAAATGGGGTACCTGGGTACTCTTCCCACTGCCTGTTTCACCAGCGACAACAACTACGCGATGTTTTTTAAGAGTTTCTACAATTGAGTATTTGTGCTTAAACACAGGTAACTCCTGTCTCTCTTTCAGAAGCCGCTGGTATCTAGAGGAACTCTGCAGCTTCTTAAACAAAAGCCTTGAAGGTTCCAAATTATCTGCATCTGAGGTCTCAAGGGAGAGACTGCCGAAGTCCTCATCAGAAACCAAGTTTTCCCAGGAATCTTCAGGACCCTCAGAGAGTTTTGGCTGGTTTTCAGACTGTAGCTGCTGTTGCTGCTTGAGTTTGTTTAACAATTTAGCAATAAAAGTATCACGTGGCTTATTGGTTTCTATCTTGCTTTCTTCTTCCTTTTTCTTTTCAATATCCCTCCATTCTAGCCAGACATCTCGGTAGGTAGGAGGCAGCAACTGATGAACTGACTTCGTGTGCAAAAAGCAAAAAGAAATTACATTATGTACTACTTAGTAGTATCACTAATATTTTATGTGTAAACAAACTCAAATGTCTAAAGATTTGACAAAAAACAAGTAGGAAACCATTCTAAATATAGAAACTATGAAAGCAGTAATATTAATGTCAACAATACATCTTTATTTTCAAGGAGTTTTCAGTTTTTACAAGACTGAAAGTATAGCTTTACCAAAAAGAATCATTTCTGTATGCTGCAAAGCATATGCACAGTTAGATAAAAACAAACTAGTATGTAATGGAAGCAAAGAATTTAATGGGAAATACTACATTAAACTATTTTTAGAACTTAACTATAGATACTGTAACAAAAAAGAGCACAGACAGATTTCACGCCAAGAACAGTAATACTGCTAAGAAACTTACTTGTCCTTTGGTTAAATGGTAAAGTGCCAAAGTGGCAGCCAGATGTTGTGCTTGCATACTATCTTCCGTTACAATTGTAGGACACATCACCATTACATCATCTGATGACTTGATAATCCTGACCCTTAAAGAAAAATTTCAAAAGCAGTTACCTAAATTTTTTGCTATCGATATAAACAGAAAATACCTATATGACATAACTTTTTCAGCTAATATTCCAGCAGTGAATTTGTGTGTTTTTTTCCTCTTCACAAACATATCCATTTTCTTCATGGCAGAAGTATTTATATATATACAGATTATCACTAAGGTTAGGTGCTTTGCAAGAAGGACTCAATGTTTGTGTACCTGTAACTATTTAGGATAGATCAAGATGACATTTAATGATTACTAAGATGCAAACATCTGTTTAACAGATACAGCAGTCAGAGCAGCAGCCAAATTTCCCATATTCTTAGAGTTGGCAATCTGTTAGTAGTTTTTAGCTTGAGCAAGCAAATAAGCTCTTTTACCTGGCTCCTTCAAGAAACATTGCTTATTTAGAACTTTGTGTCTGCTTTATTCACACATGGTAATATTCTACTCTACAGCTCTGTATTTTAGACAGATTTCTAAAAGCAATTTAAAAGTAAGATACTGCACTGTTTTGCCCATAAATTTATGGTATTTTTGATACAATTTTTTAACTTCCACTTTATTTTAAACAATTTCCAGAAGGGCCTTGGTATTCATAAACTTGAATCTTCGATTTAATATGTTACTTTGAGTAAGAATACAAAATATGAACTGTTCAAACCTATCTCACAGGGCTGCTTCAGACTATGCTTTCATTCAGCAGTATACACAAATAAAAAACCCTCATCCTTGTTTTAGGGGATCATTCACTAGAATCTTATTTTTGTGATTTTGTCTAGGCCAAGCATCACTTTTGCAGAGCTATCCAGAGTAAAGTATCTCCCTGATGGACTAAAAAAGAGTTTGGGTTAAACACACTATACTAGTATAAATCTCTATCAACAAGAGAAAATTGTCCAGAATTTTTATTTTCACTAAAAGGCAAATGTAAAGATTGCAGAAAATACATACCTACATTTCCAATATTTTCCAACGGGAATTTTTTCAAAAGCAGGATTTGGGCTCTTTGGAAAATTCTTTCTGCACCAGTCAATCAAAAACTGTTTTGGAGATTTACCAGTCCAGCTTCGAGCACTATAATCAAAATTTCTTATATCTAATGGTTCTCTTTTTTTCACTGCAAGAGCAGAAAAACACATTTTAAAGCCTCCTAAAATCTATTTTTACATTCCTTTGAAGTCATTTTTACCTTTTATTCAAATGTATTTAACTAGATAGTACAATTTTCTAAAATGTCCTGTAGAAATATAGGTATTGTATTTCTGTAGAAATACAGGCATGACAGAAACTTCTGCTTGTCATACAGAAGTATTTGGCAGAAAATTAATGACAGTATTTTCTTATCTTTGATCACCCAATAATTTTAGAAGTTTCACTGAAGCTTGGTTATTACAAAATATTTTGACAGTGCAAAGAATTAGAATGGAAATAGTTTAAAACCATCAGAGTGTGACTGAAACAGCAACTAGCACTACAACTGAAAAAAAAAATCTATTTTTAAGACATAGCAGCATGACAATGTAATCTGCTAAAACAAATACAGGTCCTTTAAAGTCAGCTTGGTCAGTGAGACAGACTGTACATAGGTGACACTGAGTTGAGTGGGAGTGCTGATCTGCTGGAGGGCAGGAAGGCTCTGCAGAGGGATCTGGACAGGCTGGATCATGGGCTGAGGCCAGTGGTGTGAGGTTCAACAAGGCCCAGTGCCAGGTCCTGCCCTTGGGTCACAACAGCCCCAGGCAGTGTCACAGGCTGGGACAGAGTGGCTGGAAAGGACCTGGGGGTGCTGGTGACAGCAGCTGAACATGAGGCAGGGTGTGCCCAGGTGGCCAAGAAGGCCAATGGCATCCTGGCCTGGATCAGCAATGGTGTGGCCAGCAGGAGCAGGGCAGGGATTGTCCCCCTGTGCTGGGCACTGCTGAGGCCACAGCTCGAGTGCTGTGTCCAGTTCTGGGCCCTCAGTGCAAGAAAGACCCTGAGGGGCTGGAGTGAGTGCAGAGAAGGGCAATGGAGCTGGGAAGGGTCTGGAGCACCAGTCCTGTGAGGAGCAGCTGAGGGAGCTGGGGGTGTTTATCCTGGAGAAAAGGAGGCTCAGGGGTGACCTTATCACTCCCTACAAATGCCTTAAAGGAGTTTATGGCCAGGTGGGGGTCAGCCTCTTTTCCCAGGCAACCAGTGATGCGTCAAGAGGACCACAGCCTCAATCTGCATCAGGGGAAGTTCAGGCTGGACATTAGGAGGGATTTATTCACAGAAAAGGTTGTCAAACATTGGACTGGGCTGCCTAAGTAGGTGGTGGAGTCACCACTCATGGAGGCGTTTAAGAACTTTGCACCCAGTGCCACGGTCTAGTGGACATGGTAGTGTTTGGTCACAGGTTAGACTCAATTTCAGAGGTCTTTTCCAAGCTAATTGGTTCTGTGGTACCTTCCTTTCCCACGATCAGAGCTTGTTCACTCAGCACTGCAAACCTAGAAAAACAAGAACTAATTCTGGAAAATTGTGGTATGATTCCAGCTTGCACTGATCTACTTCTAACGCACCTTTGTCTTCCTTTGCAGCACCTTCAGGTTTTTCAAGCAAGCTCAAATTCAAAGTGGTTTCTTGAGGTTGAGGTGAGGGAGCTTTTTTCTTTTCACTTTGCTGTTGGTTTGAAATCTTTATAGCTGGGTTAAATACTGGATGTTCCTCAAGTACTGCCATTTCTGTCAGAGAGAGAATATAATTTATACCAACCAACTGCTTGAAAAACAACTATATTAATCTATACTGAGTACCCAACCAGAACCAGTGAAATGTTACTGACTTTTATGAATTTGACTGAGAAAGAACAGATTCAGAAACGCTTTCATTTCACAGAGTGGCATAAAAAAGAATGAAATAATTTTTAATTCAACCGCCTAACAAACATGGGGGCCAGAAAACAGAACACAGGTAACTTGCATAGCTCTACCTTGCTGAATTCTTCTTATTTTCTCCTGTGCTGCCTTCTGGCCTTGCTTGTCTTTGTCTTGCTTGGATATGCTTGCTTGTTCTTTTGCTTCTGAAAGCTTGGCAGACAGAAGTATATACCTCTCATTCTATTTCAAAAAGAATTATTAATTACAAGTTGAACGCGGTATGCCTGCTACTTTCAACAACCTTCACAATAAAGTGTGAGGTTTTTATCCAAGTTTATACAGTGGAGAAGCAGAGCTCTTATTTAGCTGACAGTCAAAACCTCCCAGAATTTGATAGTAACTCACTCAATCTCACGGAAATGTATTTTAAATTTTTCTTCCCCACATATTACATTCAACATTTTGAACACAGTACAAGTAATACTGGGAAAGGAAAAACAACTTAGAAAAGAAGAAGCTTCAACAGATTTTCCTTTCCTAGCCTGATGCATTACTGGTAACATAAAAAAAGTTTTCAATTCCCAACTTGTGACACACAAATTTGTAACAAACAGATCCACCACAAGCAGAAGTATCAGACATATCAGTTTTTAGAAAGACTTTTAAGAAACATTATTCCATCTTACTGGGTCAAATTTTTCTTCATCTGTCACTTTCACAGACTCATCCTTCTCTTCATCACTCTGTTGCTCAGCATATTGCAAAATCCATTCCTTCATAGTAAATTCTTTCTCTTTCCTCACGCTTGTTTCCTAAGAAGAGGAACAGAAGTTAAAAGTAATGATAAAGTATGTGAAAGCAATGCTTTTTTCTGCCAGTACCCAGGAACTACTGCTAAGATTTTGTATATAAAATACATATAACAAGAAAAAAAGGGACCAAGCTTTCCCAACCAGGGTGAGTATCTCACTATACACCTGAATAGATCTTAACACTAGAATAACTATCATTACTGTAAGCAATGAAATTATTTGCAAGGAATCTTTCTGTTTTCTAGTTTTAGATACAATAACCACAAAAATAAAAACACTGACAGTACACAGGCAAACAAACTTTCATAAGCTGTCCAGTGTGCCACATGTACATAAACAGAATAAACCCATTATGGGATAAAATTAAGAAATTAAGCTATAGAATCATAGAATGGCTTGCATTGGGGGGGATCTTAAGAGATCATCTCATTCCAACCCCACTGCTATAGGCTGGGACACCTTCCACTGGACCAGGTTGCTCAGAGCCCCATCCAACCTGGCCTTGAACACTGACAGGTATGGGGCATTAGCAGTTTCTCTGGGCCACCTGTTCCTGGGTCTCATCACCCTCACAGAAAAGAATTTCTTGCTAATACCTAATCTAAATCTCCTGAGATTACCTGTGCTTTACTGCAAACATGAGCTATGAAGAACCTTTTAGATCCCGCAGGAAAAATACCTTTAAATTACCATTCCAGTGAAATGAAAATGCAGGTGACAATTCACTAATTGCACAAAATTTTCATAAACTTTCCACATCAGTGTGGAGATCAATGCAACTCCTGTATTTCAGAAAGTTTTGTTCTCTCTTACCCCACCCCAAGTAACTACAGATTAGATTTTCAGACTACCTTAGTTTCAGGGCCATTTTCCTTCTTTTTGTTATCTTCTAAGTGAGGTGGTGTTCCACGTTGTGACACAGCAGAACAAAATTTTGCTCTAGGTTTCTGCTGCTGTTCTTCGAATTGCTGGCTAAAACCTTCAGGCAAGGCATCTTCAAAACAAAAAACCAAAACACATCACAGAAAATATCAATAATAATTACAGGAAAGTATTTTCAACTGCGTTGAGAACCAAAGAGAAGAACACAAACTGAAATAAAAATTAGGCTTTAGCATTTATGTAAGACAGTATATTTGCTCACTGGACTTCCACAGAACTCCAAAGGTAGGAAAAGGAAGACCACAAGACTTCATACACTAAAATATCCCAGAACCAGTCAGCTGTACATCTAGGAGAGGAACACTGTTGCAACTACTAGTCTTAAAAAACCATTATATTTAATTACTATTATGAAGCAGTAGTGCTTAGCAGGTTCTATTTCTCTTCTGTCAAAAAACTATTTTCAGTCACCATACTCACCATTGGGAAGATTTAAACAAAGCCAGTCAAGTGCAGAGTGGAGATCACCACCATATAAAAGTGTATTTTTCATTGCTTCTTCAATGTGCTCAGTCTTAAAAGAGAATCTTTGTAAAGCCATGTATACATCCTATAAATAAGAAAGCCAGAAAAGATTAAGATTTAATCTAGCAAACTAATACAGGCTTGCAAATTTCTATTTCCCACATATCAGAAAGCCAGTATTAAAAGGAGATAAACAATGTGCACTAATTTATCCAAAAACAAAGCAGAAAAATCTGTTTTGCAGAATTTATAGTATTTTCTTTTTGAATGCATGCATAGGTATAAATAATTCTATATTCCTGCCTCTCTATAAAATGTATTTTCTAGCTAAGTAAAGACATACCTGCAATTTTCCTGGTACATAAAGATGTGCCTTTCCTAATAAGCATACTTCTTGATTTCACTGACTAATCATTAATATAACTACTGAAAAGCAGGCTATATTGGCTTGTACTGCACACAGTACAATTCTGTAAAGCACACAAGCGTAGTATGACACTTGATAAAAATTACAAAACATAAACTTTATTCTAAACAAATAATGAAAAATAAAAATTTGAACTGTACCTGCAGTTTCTTTGCAGTTAGTCTTTTGGAAATCATTCCTTTGTCGTCATTTTGGTTTTTATGGTTATTGATCACATCAATAATTCTTTTCTCCAAATTACCATTTATCATTACCTGCAAAGAAAAAATGAGTTAATACAAGGTAAATATCAAAACTTTTTATGATATGTCAATGCTCTTCATGACTAAGGATGTAACATTACAGAAAATTCTCTGCCATTCAAATTCCAATTTTTCAAGCTTTTTATAAGTGGCCTAAACATCTCTTACAAAGACACAAGCAATACGCTTTTACTTGAAATACAAGAGTTCATTCCTTATTACCAAGAAAGCCCATTTACACTTCCAGGAAATATAGTATGTTAAGGGAAATACTGTAGGTAAGTGACAACAAAATTCTACCAAAAAACCCAAGGCCTTTCTCCTCTGCTCATATAAAATAATTTGAACGTCAAGATGCAATATGTGATATCTTCCTTCCAAAAGACCTCCTTTAAAAACAAATACAGTATCATAATTCTAATATTTGAAACTCTTCTAAAACATGAATCAAGCTTTAGTTGCTACTAAGTTTGATATATAAAATCTATATCCTTTCTCTGACAGGAAGGAAGATTGATATGCACAGCAGAAGCCCAGACCTAACTCCTAATATAGTCTTGCATGCAAAGTATTATTTGTTATTTAAAAAGCCACATTATCCTACCCCGGTAACTAATCCCTATTTCTTAAAGAACACTCAAAACCCTAAACAAAATAAAACTCTTAAACACTCAATTGTCTCATACATTAATGCAGTTTTCATGCACAACATAATACTGAAGACCTGACGACATATTTACTCAGCTAAGGCAGTACTATGAAAATCAAAGTTGTTTTAAGTAAAGAAGATACTTGCCTTAAGAACAGATTTATCTAGATTTGCAGCAGCACTGGAATCTGTTGTTGAACCGAAACTGTAAGTTTTCGGACCTGCAAATTGCAAATAGCATGGGTCTGGTACTGCACAGGAAGAAAGAAACTGAGCAAGGCCACAGCTGCCACCACGTTGTGTGGCTGCATGCTGCTCCAGGAGGCACAGCTACCTCCCAGCAGGTGGGCTGGGCAGCTCCTCCGTGCTGGCCTGCCTGCAGAACAGCTTTGGGAGAGCCTGCTTGGAGATCAGGCCAGGTTTTGGTAACTGCATTTCAGAAAAAGTATGGTCCCCTCTGGTCAGGAGATACAAACAGCTGTCAGTACTTAGGATCTACTCATTGGCCCTTACCAGTGGGCTCTTTAGTATATACCGAAATAGTTTCCACTTATACTGACTGATTTTTTACCAGAATACAAACTGAGAGAGAAGGATATTTTCTGAAGAGAACTGAGCACCATGGTTATTGGAGGAATAGAAGACATAAAAACTACACTTAATAGAGCCCACACTTGCAAAAGCAAAACAGATTAATAAATTTAGGAAGCTTATATTAACAGATTAAAAGCCTTTTTCTGTAATGGAAATCTCAGATGCCCTGGCCATTGCATGACTCAATTGTCATCTGCAACACAAGCTCTTCTAACATTATATGGTATCTGAGCTACTTCTAGCAAAGCTGGCTTGTTGAAAACAGGCATCAGACAGGGATTCAGAATAATAGTTTTTCAGAATGGTCATCCCTCATTTAACGCCACAGAAGTGCCTTCAGCCTTGTAACAGATCTTTCAAGACAGACCCCCCCATTAAATTGACATTATATTGATTTTGATAATATACAAAGCAAACACATACATCACAAGCTCTGGGAAAGTGCCTTCCAAACACTTGTTTTACAGGAAATGCTGTTAATCTAATAACAAGGCTTTCTGTAATTAACTCAACACATCGGTGCCACCAAGGCTTCTCAGGGACTGATAAGCCATCAAGGCTGCTCAGGGACAACCTAGCAGCAGAATCACAAAATAGTTACAGTTGGAAAGGACCTCTAGAGATCATCCAACCCAGTACAGCAGGATCACCTAGAGCAGGCGACACAGGAATGAATTCAGGTGAGCTCTACATGTCTCCAGACAGGGAGACTCCATGACCTCCCTGGGCAGCCTGTTCAGTGCCCTACCACCCACAGAGTACAGTTCTTTCTCCTGTTGAGATGAAAGTGGTTGTGTTAAAGTTTGTGCCTATTGCCGCTCATTCTGGGCACCACTGAAAAGAGTCTGGCACCATCCTTTTGGCACATATATTTAAAATATTTATATACGTATATGTAGGCCCCTCTCAGTCTTCTCTGCACAAGCCCAGTGCCTTCAGCCTCTCCTCATAAGGAGCTATATCATCTTTGTGAGCCTCTCCAATTGCTCATCGTTTTTCTTGTACGGAGGAGTCCAAAACTGGACACAGAACACCAGACATACAAAACACCTCACTAGGGCCGAGTAGACGGGGAGGAGTCCCCCCCCTTGACCAGCTAGACAGGCAAGGCGGGTTGTAGCCAGGCCCAACCAGATTAGGAGCGGAGCAATTCCATATGCCTCTCCCAACGCTGGGAAACACCAGCCCCAATGGTCGGTCTTTCCGCACCCGCAGGGGCTCCATGAGGGCACTGCCCCTCCAGCCAGGGCACCCTCAGCCTCACGCACGGCATGGCACGGCACGGCACGGCCGCTCCCGGTGCTCCGCGGGCCACGGTACCTTGTTTGACACGCGGCTCCTTGGAGGCGGGCGCTGGTCGCGGCGGGGCAGCCCGGCTGCCGGGATCCGCGGCCGCGGCTACCGCTGGCTGTGCGGCGCGGGCGCGGGCGGCGGCGGCCACTTGAGCCGCGCTGCCCGCGCGCTGCTTCTTGTTGCGGCCGCCCATGGCACCCCCGCCACCGTGCGCGCGCACATCCGGGTACCGCGCTCGGCGCGCCGCCGCCGCCGCCGCCGCCTCCCATTGGCCAGCGCTCCCGGCGCACGCGCGCGGGCCTCGCGGCCTGCGTCGGCTTTTCGCACATCACCCCATAGGGCCGAAGGGCTAGGTGTGTGCCCAGGGGGGTTCACGGACGGGTTCGGCATCGGGACCGAGATCTAGACCGGGAGAGAAATCGAGATCGGGATCGAGCACGGGCCGTGTGGGCGGCTACCGGTGCCAGGGCCGGCGGGAGTCTCCGTGGCCCCTCGGGGGGCGGGGCCGGAAGGGCCCGTCTCGCGCAAAGTGCGGGCCCGCGCGGGGCATTGTGGGAGCGCGGCGGCTAAGATGGCGGAGGCCTTTGGGGATGAGCTCTTCAGCGTGTTCGAGGAGGATGCGGCCGCCGCTGCTTCAGGCGCCAAGAAGAGCAAAACGGGCCCCGCCGAGGGTGCCAGGAGGCCGGGGTAAGGGCGTGGAGGCGGACTGGAGCAGCAGTACCGGGGTTGCTCTGGTGATGGGGTGAGGACTGTAACGCTGGGCCCGGCTTCTGCGCTTCTGCCAGCGTATTTGAGCTGTTGAACCCCCTCGGCAATGTCTGTCAGTGTCTGAAGGGAGGGTACCAAGAGGATGCAGCCAGGCTCTTCTTGGTGGTGCCGAGCTATAGGACAAGAGGTAACAGGCCGAAACTGATGTACAGGAAGTTTCACCTGAACATGAGGAAGAACTTCTTGAGCGCGCGGGTGACTGCGCACTGGAGCAGGTTGCTCAGAGTTTGTGTAGTCTCCTTTACTGAACGTATTTAAGTACCATTTGGATCCACTCCTGTGCAATGTTCTCTGGGATGGTCCTGCTTGAGCAGGGAGGTTGGACCAGATGACCTGCTGTGGTCGCTTCCAGCCTGACCCATTCTGTAATTCTGTGACCCACTTACCAGGATCCCTGGCACTGGCCAGTTGAGGAGTGTGGGGGCCTGGTGGCCAGCTTATGTGGGAACTAGTTTGAAATTCCACGGCTGTTTTTGTGCATAAAGTTACCTGAGTGGTTACCCAAGTGCAGTAGGATCACAATTGCCCTTAGGGTATCTGTTTTCTTTCCTGAAAATGCATAAATAAATGAGGTAATAGTTAAACTTCTTGTGTCTTTATATTGCAGAAAACGATTGGAAGAAAAACCTTCAGTACCAGCAATAGTCAAGCCAAAAAGGGAAGTTGAGATTGATAGTACTGAAAATGTTATTTTGGGAAAAAAACCGAAATTAGAAGATGTATTATCAGAAGATGTTAAGTAAGTGCTCGGCTCAGTGTGTAAGGTAGTCCTAGCAAGCCACCCTGTTTAGCCATGTGCCAGTTGGGAACAGTTGATACAAAGTAGTTTTGTAGTGTTTTCCTGTAAAGGTGAATTTGCACAAGTTTTATATTCCATTTTCTGTTTAAGTGAGAATGGGCTGTCAGTGCAGCCTCAGCAGTGGTGAGTGCTGGGTGTATTTAAAATAGTAATGCACACCTGTAGGCATTTGCAGTAGAAAATGTTAATGAAT
Organism: Acrocephalus scirpaceus scirpaceus; assembly: GCA_910950805.1. Classification (NCBI taxonomy): domain Eukaryota; kingdom Metazoa; phylum Chordata; class Aves; order Passeriformes; family Sylviidae; genus Acrocephalus; species Acrocephalus scirpaceus. Next base: position 11,756,778 of record OU383776.1, on the reverse strand, counting down.
TTGTAGTTACTCGTTTGAATCGGTGACTGGTGGTCAGAGCTACTGTTGATTTCACACAGGGCAGGAGATGAGCTGGAAGGGCATGGGAGGAGGCAGGCTTGCTGTGTACCTTGACATTGAAAGATAGAGTTGGCTTAGGGTACAGGAAGAAGAAATTGGTAATAAGGCAAACAAGGCTTTTGAGGTATATAAGGTAGTAACTGCATTGCCATTCAGTCTTCCTTATAATTTTTCTGAAGTTTAATGTCAGATTTTCTGTGAGAAGCTCATGAGAAGGCTTCTCAAAATACTGTAAGCAAAGGGTGAGTGTATAGAAGCAAAACACAACCAGAGCCAACGTTTTAAGTAGTTTTCTGAGTTAGTGGTATCAGTAGAATGTATACATCAGAAATAAACAGTTTCATGCATTGGGACTCCAGTCCCTTCTCATGGCCATGAGAGAAGGAACTGGTGAAGAAGGGCCTTGTCCTCAGGCAGCTGCTTGGGATGGTTAAAGCTGCTCTTACTGTCTTTCCTGGTAGCAGGAGTACAGGTCTTAAATTTTGTTTCATTGTATCTTGAAAAAAGTCCTCATTTAATCATAAAACTTTATATGAGTAAATGTGACCCAAGTGTCATTTTGTGGTGCAATTTTTTAGTCAATAGCTCAAGTAGATTCGTATGGTAGCAAAATTTTAACTTACAGTAGTAGTCCTGATAGTAACCTCTGCAACCTGCCCATGCCCAGACTTTTTTTAATGTTGCAGTTAAAGCAGAGGTGAAATTCAACATATTCATGTTTATAAAAAACAGGATTTTTAAATACTTCTTTGCAATCCTAACTCATCTTTTTAGTCTGACAGATCTGATGCCTCAAGTAAAGGTGCAGTCTGTGGAGACTGTTGAAGGTTGTACACATGAGGTGAGTGCCGTGGAAAAGCACATGAAAAATACAGACTTGTTACACTTAATTGTGTGTATCCCTGCCTGTATGACAGTATTCTTTATTCTGCTTGCAATTATTATATCACAGAAATTTTTAGGTTGGAAAAGGCCTTTGAGATCATTGAATCCAAACATTAACCCAGCACTGCCAAGTGCTCCCCTAAACCTTGTCCACAAGTGCCACATTTACACATGTCTTAAATGGCTTCAAGGATGATAACTACTTTCCTGGAGAGCCTGGTCCAATGCTTGACAACTCTTTTCTAAGGTCCAGTCTCCCCATTCACAGCGTCAGGTCATTTCATATTCTTCTGCTTGTTACCTCAGAGGAAAAAACTGCCCCCCATCTGGGGATGCCTGCAGTTCTTCTTAGAGTTCTTGTGGCCTAAGGACAGGACCTGGGACTTGACCTTGCTGAATTTCACACCATTGGTCTTTGCCTATTGATCCAGTCTATCCTGATGCCTCTGCAAAGCTTTCCTGCACTCCAGCAAATACAGTTTTTCATACTATGTTTAAGGTTGTGAAGAGTTTGAAATCTGTATCTGACACTGAGCATGCACAAAATTACTTGAAAAATTAGTAAGATATCTTAACAGAAGGAGTTTCAATCATATTTAAAATAAAATGAGTGATTGTGAAACACTTGATGGTAATGTTGATAGGTTTCCATATTTGTAGGGTACCAAGACCATTTGAGGAGAAAAACCCACTGGTTGGTAAAACGGATTTCTGTTCATAGTGTGATCAGTGCATTGAAGTATTTTGCTATTCTGGTTTGAGAATGAAATATTCTCTTGTAAATCTGGTTACTGTTGAAAAAATATATTTTGGTAAAAAAACCTAGATTTTTTTTATGTGCAAAGTAATAAAAACTATCCATTTTCAAGTTGTGTTGATAGGCATAACAAATTCAAATATGAAAAGTACAAACTATTAATACTTTCTTAAATTAATGGTTTCTTGAATCATCATGCATCCATACATGACTATCAGAAAGAGTTTGTGTGAGAATCAAATACGTAAATTTTAACTTCTTTTTACTGTTACGGTCTTTTTCCTCTTCTGTGCTGTTTTCCAGAACTAACACAAATTAATTAGAGTCACATTCAAGGGCTCATCACAAGTATCATCAGACTTGTGTAAGGAGGGAACTGTACAGTTGCTGATCAGGATGCTAAAGCCTATGTGTGTACAGGTTTTGGTTTTTTTGAGATGTCTGGTAAAGATTTGCCATCACTGAGTAACTGAAGAGAGCTTACGTATTTAGATATGGACCAGGACCAGGAATGTTACCAGTCTAAATACTGTGTATTTGGAAAGGGAATGTTATCAATGTGACCTCAGTAATTGCTTTGAACATCCACTGGCCAGAAGACATGATTGTGTCTTGGCTGAAAACCTAGTGTTCCAAGCTAGGTGAAGCAGTAATATGTCACAGAAGACAGTAGGGATATCAGAGAATTGAGAGAAGCAGCACTATTGAGGCAGGAGAATATAGAGATTGATTGAAAAACTCTTGGGAGGAAGGAGTGAACCCTTGACACATGAGCTTGTAGAAACAGGATAACAGAAATTCAAATTGGTTTTCATACACTTCACATTGCCAGAAATGTCACTGCTGTGGACACAGAAATCTGCAGCTGTTTTTATTTTAAATGTATTTCATAGGTTGCGCTTCCAGCAAATGAAGAATTCACAGGTCTGAAGCCAAGAACTGGAAAAGCTGCAAAAGTATGTAGTAGATTCCATTTATTTTTCTTTTTGTACATGCTTTACATGGTAAATGAGAGTAGAGGGAAAGGTTATGTGCTTTGTCAGTAAGGTCTGTAAAAGATGGTCTGTCATAAATAAAATTGAGGTTTTTGTATTTAAAATTTGGTAGAGAAAATGACGTGGTTGAGTGAGGTGGATAGGGTGCTGTGATGTTTGTTCTTTCTGTAACATCAGGCAGGGGCAGCATTCTAGCTCTGTTCCTAAGCTGGTAAATTAGTGAAAATTCAGTCATCAGGGTAAGATTTTAATTTGCTAAGGCAACAGGACATAAGCAAAGATCTTAGGTCTAGTATGAGATAAAAATATTTAAATACAAAGTGGTTGCATAATACTGGGTTAAGATCAGCAGAAATAACAAGTATCTGCAGGGTTTAATTTCTGACTTAATTTACACACTAGCTCAGAAAATCAGTTAGATGTCTCTCTTAAACTTCTGCAATGTCTCTGCTTTTTTCCTTCTAGGAATATCCATTTATTCTTGATGCCTTCCAGAGAGAAGCTATTCTTTGTGTAGATAATAATCAGTCTGTGTTAGTGTCAGCTCACACATCAGCTGGTAAAACTGTCTGTGCTGAGTAAGTACTTTTCTAACAGGCTCTAATGAAGGAACTGTGTGATGTCCCTTCTGTGACTTTCTTGAACCATCAGTAGTTACTGCATTCCAATTTCTTGATACAACATTCAGTCCATCAGTGTTAAAATTTAATTGGCTACTCTTGAATATAAAAGTCATATCTTTTATCATTTAGTGGGTAGTGAAAGGCTTAATTTGTGTTTAAGCTTGGCTTTAATTTTTTAACTGTCAAGGTGTTACTGTATAGATGAAAATGGAAGTTTCTTCATTACAGATTTATGTAAATCTAGAAAAAATACTTTTTTTTTTCTAGCCCCTAGAAACTAATAAGGACTTTCTTCTGTGGTTTTTTTCTTTGTTAAAAGCAATGGTTTGATCTAGTCAGCTTCTTTGTCAGGGTTTGGTTCAGACAGTGAAGTGCTGACCTGAAGTGAGAAATGAAATGTACATGAAGATATATTAGAGCAGGGGTTTAAGTAATAATAATTTTGTTGTAACACAGTGAAAATTTTAAAATTAAACTACATGTACACGTGTCCATAAAAATCATCAAACTTGGTGTTTAAAGATTTCTCACTCTCCAAAGATGCTTATGTGGTTGTACTGAACTTAATAATCTGGATATAAGATGCTAGATGTATTAGAGCATGGATTCAAATGCTGGGTATCATTCTCTTGGTGTTCTGAATTGCACAATTATTTTGTTCTTAAGTGAAGTAATAAGCTCTGTCTTCCTGACAGCTGTTAATATGGATGTTGTTTGAGTACAGGTATGCAATTGCCCTGGCTTTGAGGGAAAAGCAGCGTGTGATATTTACAAGTCCAATTAAAGCTTTGAGTAATCAGAAGTACCGTGAGATGTATGAAGAATTTCAGGATGTTGGTTTGATGACTGGGGATGTCACCATTAATCCAACAGCTTCTTGTTTGGTGATGACAACTGAGGTAAGATCAGACATTAATTCTTGATCAGTGTTTTCTTCTACCCTTTTTTGGTTGGGGAGGTCTAATTTTAAGAGACTAAAATGGCCTAGTTAGGGTAGAAAATGTTCTAAAGTTCGTTATGACTTGTATTAGTGTTTTAACTTTTGGAAAATCTCTGTGAATTTATGCTTTTGAACTGTAAGTCAGGAATTTCTGATTCTAATGTGGAGGAAGTCAGAATTTAATTTCTGAGTGAGTGCTCAAGACACTGAGTGTTCTGTAGATGTGAAATGCAGAAGATTAACTTCCTTAAATCCTGTGGTCAGTATTTTGTTCTAGAGAGGCAAAATAGGGAGAGCAAAATCATTGAAGGATAGTTGGTTTACAAGTAGGTGTTAAACTTCAGGAATATGTAGCTTTTTGCCTTTGGTAACAAAGTCACATTTCTGTTGTAGAAATGCAGTCATGAGTTTGAATTTTCCTCTTTTTGCCTTTACCTCAAAGGAACGGCATAACTTTAGTGAGGAAAGATTAGACAGATTGAATGATTTGATTTCTGACAAAAGATTTCCTCTTAATCACAGGGAGGTTATCTATGAGGATGAGGTAAAAAGAGGGCTTGGCAGAAATAGATCTGTAGAGCTGTAATCAGTTACCTGCCAGTGAAAGCTTGGAGAAATACGTTTTTTTCATTCTTTCATGTTCCTTTCAGAGAAACCAGTTTTTCTCAGGTAGTGAGATTTTTAGATTGGAATGAACTTGGAAAGCATCTCAAAACCTATCTTTAAATGCTTTTATGTTTTGTGCAAAATATGGTGTTATATATCAATGTGAATGTGAACCAGAAATTCTGGCAGTTTCTTACATGTAACATAACATTTGTTATTTCATGTGAAGAGACTCAATTTCTGCGTCTTTTTTAGATCTTGAGAAGTATGCTTTACAGAGGTTCTGAGGTTATGCGTGAAGTTGCATGGGTTATTTTTGATGAAATTCACTACATGAGAGATACAGGTATCCTATATGTAGTATTTTTCTTTTCAAATCTGAATTTTTTGCCCAAGAACAATTTATTTTTCTTCTGAAGAATTATGTCTTATATTCTCTTTTAAAATCTGTAATGTTTTTGTATAAATAATTCATAATTTGTTTCCTACTGAATTTATATAAATATGTGTTGCAGTTCATATTATCTTCACCAAAGCAGAAATGACTTTGAGGGCATTTGATATACCCCACTTGTGTAGAGATTTGGTTTTATTTTGTCTTATTTTGGTTTTTATTTTTGTCTCACTTAAAGTATGCTGTTCTTTGGCTTCAGGGATGAGAAATACTTTGATCACACAATTTTCCCATATGCCTTTCCATTTTCAGAACGTGGTGTGGTTTGGGAAGAGACTATTATTTTGCTTCCTGATAATGTACATTATGTGTTCCTTTCTGCAACTATTCCAAATGCCCGTCAGTTTGCTGAATGGATCTGCCATCTTCATAAACAGGTTATATTTCTGATACCCTGTACCTCTATGCTTTTTGTCTTGGGGCATAATACTGTCTGTTTGGTTGATAACTGGACCTCTGAGTATCTTTTTAGTCATTTTATTGCTTATAAATGTAGTATAGATCATTCCTGACTTACCTAGCTGTAATTCCTACTTTTGCAGGTATACTGGGTGTTGCTTCAAAATGGCAACATTAGACCTGTTTCTTAATGGTTTTTTTCCACAATTATTTATCACCTGCCTGATCTAAGAAAACATGTTATGAAACATGGTGAACATACAGTGATTTTTGAGGGCTGATAGATAAGAGGTTGTTGGGAGAATTTGGCTGAAGAGCTCTGTAAAAGGCCATGTAGAAATCAAAAGCAAATCCTAAGATTTACTTTTGATTTCTTCATGGGAATAATGTATATGGATAGGAAATACTATATATGCTTGCAAGCAAGTGAGAAAAGTGTTATGTAAGAAATCTATCCTGTCCTGTAACCTTTAATTTTTAAATTCTATTGTCTTTTATTCTAAGACATGTTTTTATTGCAAAGACTTTGTGAATTAGAACTGGGGAATTTATTATCAACAGGAGGTCCAATTTTAAAAATATCCTGGAGATTGATTCTTAGGTTGTCTGTGATGAAGGGAGTATAATATAAAAGATGTCTACTTGACTTTGTGTTGCAGACTATTAGATTGTGGGGTTTCAAAATGCAGATTTAGGTAATATTTAATGTTTTAAAGTAAGTGTTACTTTTTTTCCTAAACAAGCCTTCTCCATGCATCAAAACCTTAAATGCTCATGAAATTCTCCTGTGAGTCTCAGGTGTTTCAATAATACTTCAGGCTTTTTTTACAAAATACAAATTAACAAGTTTTCCTTGGATTTTAGAAGATGTTAATATTTCAAGTCTGTCTAATAGTGCTGAAAGAAATACTGGCTATCTTTTCTTTTTGTTTTCATGAGAAAGAATTTTTGTTGCCAGCTTGTTTTCTAAAACATTTGCAAACTTTCATTTTCTTAAGCAATGTCATTAGTACAAAATCCATATTAAGGAAAGAAAATTTGTTATCTTAGTTTCTCAAAGCCTTACTTTCTGGTTTTAGAAAGTTTTATTTTAATGGTAATGTATTGGATTTTCCATCAAGCAAGTGATACTACAATGCAATTATAAAATATTTATGTGAATTCCTTCTTTATAGCCTTGCCATGTGATTTACACTGACTATCGACCCACTCCACTGCAACATTATATATTTCCAGCAGGAGGAGATGGACTCCATCTGGTTGTTGATGAAAATGTAAGGAATGCTCCATTTGTCTGAAAGATTGTTTTCCTCATGTAACAGTCAAAAGCTTGAGCTCTTGCAAAATGTGGATAGACTATATAAAGGATGTTTTTGTTGAAATTAAGCACAAGTGACTAATGGTTATCTCTGAATTGCTTTTAGATTTTTGGAGTCTTACACAAGAATTTTGTTTTATTATCTAAAGTCATGCAATCAGCTCAGTAATCCTTCCCTGAGATGTCTTAAGTGTCCACATCCTTGCTTGTTTGCTAAAGTGCATGCTGCTTCCTGTAAATCTGCAAAGTAGTTGATGTTTCCTGTACTGTTTCTCACTCAAAAGAAAATGTAGTGGCATGTAAATTTGACTTCAGTCAAGGAAGCAAAATATTTTTGGTTTTTTAGGTGTTTTTGAACTAAAAACCTTGTTTAAAATTTATCATTAGCTCACTCAGCAGTAGCTAATGCCATAAACAGTAGTGCTGCACTTGAAGATAGGTCTTCATTGGGTAGTGTAGTTCTATGTGGACATTCCTGAAAGTCCGTTTTGGTACTGTGTCATTCAGCAGGTCTGGCACAGTGAGTAGTGTGGTGGATAGGACAATGAGCAGTAACGTCTGAGACACACCAGTGTAATTTTGAGCTGTGACACTGACCTTGTTTGATAGCTTATGCATTGTTTTTGTCATTTTACCTGTGTATATATGGGGTAATGGTACTGGCTGTGCAAAGCGCTGATTATTTATCAGTGGACTTTGTAAGTAAGTATTTACAAAGGTTTTGTTTTACCTCTAGGGAGATTTCAGAGAAGATAATTTTAATACAGCAATGCAAGTGCTTAGAGATGCAGGAGACTTAGCAAAAGGGGATCAGAAAGGCAGGAAGGGAGGAACAAAAGGTGAGTTTGAACCCGTTCTGAGGTAATTTTTGGTATAATTTTTTTTCAAAGTTCTATTCAAGTTGTGCTTGTGTCTCAAGCAGAACTGTTTACTTGTTGTAAAATTTAATTTAAATTGATGTATCTTCCGGCAGGCCCTTCAAATGTTTTTAAGATTGTGAAGATGATCATGGAAAGGAATTTCCAACCTGTGATTATTTTCAGCTTCAGTAAGAAAGACTGTGAAGCCTATGCACTTCAGATGACAAAGTTAGATTTCAATACAGGTACAGAAATCCAGTCAATTTCTATTCACAAATGTAGTTTGTTGTGAAGTATTACTTTTTGTGTTGAACATTTTGTGTAAAACCAATAGGAAAATACATACTGCTTTTTTCATTTACTATTATGGTACCTTAGGCTGTATTCAGTAGGAAGGTATTGGTGCACAGAGTACTCAGAGTACTTAGTCATCACAATGTTGAACTGTTTATCCATGTTGAGCTGTATCTCTTGCTCCAGTATGCTGTTTGTTGTAATAATAACACCGAGGTTCCTAGAAAACTCTGTCTATGATGGGAGAAGAATAATCATAAAAAAGTGTTTCCCAAAATTTTCATGTTAGGTTCATTAGAGGAATAGTATATTCTCAAGTCCAAACAACTGTATAACAAACCACTAGACTGTTCTTTCTCAACAGTGCAATCCAGTTTTCTTATTTCCTTCTTCCCCTTGTTTCTCAATGTAAGAACCAAAAGGTAAACAAGATTTTTTTCATCTTGAACTAAGACCAAGCTTTGCAAATAAGTTGAAGCTCATTGCTTCTTGGAAATCTGAAGAGTTTTAACAAAAATAAGGAATTTGTTGTAAATCAGTGTACTGTTTCATGTTTGTGAACTGTTCAGGATTCTTGCCCTCTTACTTGCTCCAGTTTTTACACATTTTGGTTCAGTGTGGCAGAATAATGCAGGTGTTTCTATCAGAAAATTTAAAGATATGTGTAAATGCAGAGGCACATTTTCATATTTTCTTCAGAATCACACCTTTGAATGTATATTCTTGGTATGCATACTACTTAGTGGAAAGGGTGTAAACTTTGAGAGTTAGCAAGGAAGAACTTTATGTCCATGCAGACAGGGTGGAAGAGGAGCAAGGGAGGCTTATGAGATAGGCAGGGAGCGCATAAGACTGATAAATCCCAAGCTGGGAAGTGGCTAAATTTTGGACTATTCTGAAAGGTTTGTTCTAGATTTCTTTGTCCTGATCGTCTGCTTCTGGTTACTGTCTGGCTCCTCTAGGCTTGTTGAAGTCTTGATTGCCTGACCCAGTGTGGGTGGTTTTGTGTAGACTTCACAGTATTCCCCTCAATTTTTCTTGTACTATTTAGTAAATATTAGAATGTGGTATCACTTTATTTACATCTGGTGTTAGTCTTCTGCATTTTGTAATAACTTACAAATTGCCTTCTTAGATGAAGAAAAAAAAATGGTTGAAGAAGTCTTCAATAATGCAATTGATTGTCTCTCAGATGAAGACAAAAAGCTTCCTCAGGTGAGGGGAGATAGAAAATGGTTCTTTTGAGTATAGTTGAATTGCTGCTATCCTGTTTTCTACAACTTGTGAAGCTGTAGGTGTTTTGCAGAGGGTACAGATATTATAAAACTGGATAATGTCATTCAGCTCGCCAGGTTTTAGCATCTCCTGCATTGCTTCTTGTCATTATGAAAGAGGTGATAAGGATTCCTTCCAATTGCAATTCCAGCAGATGACGTATGTCAGAATTAACAGTGGAGTTCCTACCGCTTGTTTATTTTTTTCCAATTACGTTTTTAAGTAAGCATAAGAGTTTATAAAGAGGTAGACCTGGGTTAAAACAGTCTGGAAATAGTACAAATGGGAGTGCACTTAGCAGTTATTGATTGCTGAGGCTTTCAAAAAGTTGCATTGATGCATTTGCAATCTAATCAATTGTATAATGACCAAGCATAGTGATGTTTTCCCATCTTTACAGTGGAAAAATGCATGCTTCTAAGCAGAATATTACAAGATTGAAGAGGTAGTTATTTTATTTTAAATTGGGAAATAGTGAATTACATGAACACTAAGAGCAGTTTTGAGGCTTTCCATGCAACTTTTAGTAACAAGTGCTAAAATTTGTAAATTTGTAAATTTGTTTGCTGGTCTTTTGTATGTTTCTTCCTAGGTTGAACATGTGCTTCCCCTTCTGAAGCGAGGAATTGGTATTCATCATGGTGGTTTGCTTCCTATCTTAAAAGAAACCATAGAAATCCTTTTCTCAGAGGGCCTAATAAAGGTACTTTTCATGTCCATACATAGTTTATTGTGAGTACATGGCTGGTAACCATGAAAATCCAAGAAGTAAGCCTTAGCTCAGGGTGTATGCTAGTATTACAGTGGAGATCTACACAATTGCAGCTGTAGTTTTAAGTATTCCATATTTTATTCACAAGTATTTGAACTTGCATTGTCTAACCTAAATATTATCTTCAAGTATTTTATGTTACATCTTGCTCCCATATATGACTGTGGACATTTACCAGCTGACTGTTGGTTATTCTAAGGACAAATACTCAGGAAAATGTAACCTTACGTGAAAGTTGTGGTGGTTTTTTTGGATAGCTAACTCCTATTTTATTCTTGCAAATTTGAATATTGAAATTAATTACTATTATAGACCAGGAAAAATAAAGGAAGACAGAAAGATGGTTTTGGTTCAGTTTTTAAGTATTGAATATGCCTGTGTTCCCTGTATTGACTGCACAGATACAGAAAAATCCAGAGAGGTTTTTTGTAGCAATCTCTTGACTATTTTTATGTTTGCTGGAGAACCTTTTTTTTTTTGCTTGCTTAACTTCGGTCTGTTCATTTAGGCCTTATTTGCAACAGAGACTTTTGCTATGGGAATTAATATGCCAGCCAGAACTGTGCTGTTTACAAGTGCCAGTAAATTTGATGGGAAGGATTTCCGATGGGTAAGTAATAAAGAGGTTCTGTTGAATAACTGAGTTACTTATATTTAAACCTTATTAGGATTAAATTTACTCTTGATATGTTCACCTCAGTGTAGTAGAAAATACATTTCTTTCAAAAATCTTTGTGTCTAATCCATTTATAGTTAAGACACAAATTTCTGAAGACAAGGTTCCTCAGTTTATCCACGAGATTGTTTAATAGATACATCAAAAAGGAATCAAATACAGGTTAGCAGCAGACATTGGATTAGACTAAGACCTGCACACCTTTCCCAAAACTGTGAGACCCAGGTATTTTATTCAGTATCAGAGAACTCTGAAGAGTAAATGGGCTTCATGTCTTATCATAATGATCATTAATTTTGACAGACCCAAGAAAAGAAGTCATTTACCTTGGAAGAGTATTGTTTTCTTAAAGCAGATTTTTTTTGCGTAATTATAAAATTTTAGACATTAAAACCAGGTATGTGATTTACTTAAAAATGAGGTCTTGCAAATCATCGCGGGAATGCTTTATAAGAGCCATGGCTTATCCTTCAAAGGTGAGAAAATCGTGGTGAACGGGACAAGTGACTTGACCTATGTGTTATGAAGTACACATTCCTTCTGTCTTAGTTTGTGCTGTTCAATTTCACTATTCATTCTGATTGCGTGTCTGTAAGATATATATAGGAACGGGTTACCTTTGAGGCAGCAGAAATCTGGAACTTCTGCATTTATTTAGCACAGTTTGCCTAAGTAGTTTTTGAAATCTGACCTAAAGTGAAACTGGGGGAGTTGTTGAGAATGCAGCTCCACCGATGACAAAACCCTTGTTATATAATTTGCTAAGACATCGGTAACCAGTTGTAGCTGCCTCTTGTCCCTGCCTCTTCCATTTCACAGTTTGGAGGCATAAGAATACTCCTTTTGCAAGTATCAGTTACATTAATATTATTCTTGAATAATTTTAATGAATTGTTACATTACTTCAAGATGGTGGAGAAGCATTATCAGTATGTTGAAGATCTATTATTTCTCCACCGTGCTTAGCAACCTTCCATTATAAAAGACATTAGTAAAATGATTTTTGTGCTTATTAAAATGATGCACCATGAGACGGAGCTATAAGAGCATTAGTTAACTTTTACTGCTGACTTACATTATTCATAGTCATGGATTTATATTGTTTCATGGTAATTGTGACTAATGAAGTCAGTCTGGAGAACTCTTTGATAAATCAGATAACTCTTCTTTGCTAATTGTTATACATCATGTCACTTACTGTGCAATTGTAATTAGCACATTATGTGTTCTGCTAGTTTTTTGATGTTTGTTAATTTCTTTTTCTCATTTTATTGTAGATATCCTCAGGTGAATACATTCAAATGTCAGGTCGTGCTGGACGCCGAGGTATGGATGACAGAGGAATAGTAATTCTTATGGTGGATGAAAAAATGAGTCCAACAATTGGCAAGCAGCTTTTGAAGGTAGGAGACATTATTTGGTTTCTGTTTTCCTAAAAAGATTATGCTCACTTGAGTAATGTTATGTGGAAAATTATTCACCTTAGACAAGATTATGCAGGTAGAAGAGGACAGCTCCTAAAAGTAGCTTGCAGTGAATTCTCATAGGAGTTTCTGTTGTGAAACAAAGTCAGAAGACTAATATTGTCTTTATTTGTACTAAAGTAGTATTGTCCTTTTTTGTATAAAAGAGCTATCAGGCAGGACAAGTAGAACTCTATCCTGTTTTCCTAGTGATGGCATTAGGACAGTAATATTCTATTTGTTTCTTGCTGATTGCTATCAGTTTAAGGATTATGGTGAACTAGGAAATGGTTTGAGCTTTCACAAGAGTTACTAAATTTTTGGGTTTTGGTGATGAAATAAAACTTTGTTAATGCACTGTCAGTGTGATAGGCAAAATGGACAAGGTCATACAAAAATGAGGTACGTACAATAAAGAAGAGCGACGTGGCTGTCGGTGTGCTAAAATCAGCTGTGGAGAAAGTTCTTGTAGAAAATGTTGAAGTTTGGAAATTAAGAGGTTAAAAAAATCACTTGTTGAGATTGGCATTAAATTACAGGACTTCTCCGAACTGTAATGAGAGTTGTTACAGATTATTATACTAACCCTCTTGCTTTATAATTTGGATATGAAATACTGTACTCATTACATTTCTATTTAAATTCCATGGCAAGAATAACCACAAATAATAATCTATTGTGTGAGTTGCCTGTCTTAGGCTACTTATACTAATTGTGCACACACACTAAAATTGAAAACTTGGAGTTACACTGCACTCTATTTAGGAGCTTGTAGCCTTGATGCAAATAGCAGGTCATTTGTGTTAAAACAGCCTTTACAGTATTACTAGACTTAGTATAAATTGTGGGGATCATCTCAAGTCAGCATTGAGTTATGTTAACAAAGACATGTAGCTGTTGTCAAAAAAAGAGATGCCAATGGCTTTTTTCAGGCAAATTAGGAGCAAGGGGAAAAGTACTTATGTGGCTGCTGCTAATTATACAGTTGTGGGTTCTTCGTTGTGTGTCTTGATCTGTCAGAGCTACCTCTTAATCCCTAATATATCTGTAAATATGTACATGTACCTTTTATACTTCAAGAAGGTAATATTTACCTTCTTAAAGTCAGAGTTTTTGTGAATGTTGCGTTATGGTTAGCTAACAAGAAATCAGTAAAATAAATTTCAGAAATATTCATGGTATGGTAGCATTGTCTTTTGTGTTAATTTGTCAGTCTTCATTTGATTTGTGTTTTCTCAGTGGCGTGCACATACATTTATTTCTTGACATGCACTCGTAAAGCATATGTACATCTGTGAGATGTAGGAAGACTAAGTTTTTTAACTGGGTTTTTGTGAGTTTTCAAGACTATTTAAGAAAACAGATGTAATTTTGTGTCATATTCACTTTTAAAAAGATTTTACACATTTATACATCCTCAGCTGAAAAATAAAGAGCAGAATATACAAAATGAGAGAAGCAAAAGAGAATCCTTATAAATAGTATTTATAAAGTCCCCAAAAAGGTTAATTTATACAAAATAATTGTTAATGGCTTAAGAAAAGATGGTATTTTAAGTATTTATCTTCATACTTTGAGAGATTATAAACACACCCATTCAGAAGGTGGGGTTTTTTAAAGTTTGAAAAGTCAATAGTTTGAGGACTATAGAACTTGATCTGAAAGAATTAAGACAGAAAAAGAAGTAGCAGGTTATTTACTTCCTTTTTGATACTACCTCTGGGGTTTTTGTCAAGATTTTAAGGAAATAGTAAAGACTACTTCCTTCATTGAAACGATAAGACCTTTGGGTTTTCCGCCTTTTGAACTATAAGGAAATAAATGGGAGAAATACTGGCTTTTGCTTTCTATGTTACATCTTGCTGCTTCTCCACTGATCTAAATGAATTAATGTATTTCATTAATTTTTTACACTATTTCCCTTGTGAGCAAAGATTGACTTTTAGATTTTTCTGAAAAAGATCAGAAGTGGTTAAAATGAAGTATTGATGTTTCTGTAGCTTCTGAAACTATTTAGCCAATTACTATAAAGGCAGTAAAAGTAACCTTTTATGAAATTAGCAGTACAGCACAAAAAAACCCTCTTCTTATTTTCCTTCTTAAATACAAAGCGTCTAGAGGAAATTCCATGTCAAACAGGCCAAGGAAATCAATAGACTAAAATTTCTACTATGTTTACAATTCTTAGTCATCATTAGGTATGTCTCAGTTAGATTTTCCTTACTTATGGTATTTTTTGGTAGTAAGATCATGGTCATGCTTAGTGGTAGCATTCTGCCTTCAGGATAAGCTAAAGATTTATAAGAAAAGCTCCAGAAGAAATAAATTAGCCTTGTTGAGAATGATAGAACATCTACATTTTTGTCATAGCTCTTCAGCCCTAAGGGGTGTCTGATCCAAACCATTTCCTGAACACTTGAGCAAAACATCTAGGAATCGTGTTGTCAGCTGCCTCCCGCCGTGGTTGGGGAAGCGAGAGCTTTGAGCATATTGGTACCAGCAGCATTGCTGCAGCTGTGCTGCTTGGCTGTGGCACTGCTCATTGCGACATTGTGTACACTACTCCAGACTTACATTCAGCATTGCATTCCTAGATGGTGTTCTTACAAGGGAGTTTTGTAAATATTTCTTAAACTCAGTAATGTGCATTTGTCTTCTGCAGTGTAACTAGGTTTCTTTGTTTATCTTTAGCATTTACTTGACCACTGAATATTTAGTAAACCGGTGACTTGCGTGAATTAATAAACTTAATTGCTTACAAGACTACTGGGGCAGCTTTCTGAAGATGGTAAATTGTAATTGTATGTTTGCATGATACTAAGAAGTATTCGATTGGATGGGTTTTTTGTTTCCTGACTTAACATCTTTAGCTATATTGTATTAGTTTTGGTAGGGAGTGTAAAGCTTGTTCTTGAGGCTAGATAGCCTTTGAAACAGTGGAGCATCTCTCTAGTTGGAACTTGGCCAAGCTACAAGGATGTATTCCTACAGAGAGAGTTGAGTTACTCAACAGTGGTAATTTGTTATGTCTGTAAAAGACAAAAACCTTGAGCTAATTATGTTACCAGAATGGATGATTGTCCTCTGGAGGAGAATGTTCTATGTAAGTAGGTTTTTGAACTTTGAATTTAAGCCTATCAGTGCTCCATCACTTACTCCATCGCAGGAGAAGACAGATGGACTGAAAAATCCAAAGAAAACATAGAATCATCAAGGTTGGAAGAGACCCTTTAGATCACCAAGTCTAATTGTCAACCCAGCATTTACCAATGCAAGCCCTAAACTACTAAACAATATTACCCAGTGCCAGATCCAGACACCTGTAAAACACCTCCAGGAATGGTGACTCCACCACCTCCCTGGGCAACCTGTTCCAGTGCCTGACCACTCTAACAATGAAAAAATTGTTTCTAATACTATGTCTCAATATCCCCTGTCTCAGTTTAAGGCCATTTCCTTGGGTCTTCTCCCTGTAGGCACAGTAGAAGATACTAGATAACAAGCTCCTTTCAGGCAGTTGGAGAGGGCAGTGAGATTCCCCTGAGCCTCTACTTCTCCAGGATAAACATCCCCAGCTCCCTCAGGTGTTCCTCAGAAGACATGATCTCTAGATGCTTCATGAGCCTTGTTGTCCTTCTCTGGACATGGTAGAGGACTTTAAAGTCCTTTTTGAAGTGAGGGGCTCAGAAGGTGCCCCTTCTGAAGGGACTCTGGAGAGTCATAGGACTCTGAGGTGTGACCTCATCAATGCCAATCCTTTTCCCAGTCCTTGCTACTCTGTTTCTGATACAGGAATGCATTTGTCTGCCAACTTAAAAAATACTTCAATATGCTTTCTTGTCTTTTGCCTATGGAACATAAAGTGCCCAAATGCCAATCTGTAGAAGATACTCCACTAGCTACATCTCATTCCTTGGCAGGGCCTTCATTTTATAGAGCTGGCTGTACTGGCCTTATTTGGCGTTATGCAGCTGTGAGAAGTCTCTTTGCATTTTATTTTAATTCTTAAATTGTTTTATTGTACCAGGCAAAGGAGCATGACAGCAATTCAGACAGTTCAATAGTTTCCTCTGCAAACATCAGCTTAGCATGCCATCCTAACTACACTATGGTACTTTGGTTTGACTCAGGAGTTACTTCTGGGAGGGGAAGTGGGGGAAGCCTCAGGAGCTGAGAGATTTACAAAATCCTACATCAGAAGAGAAATACTTCAGCTGGAGGTTGACCCTAATACTTGTTGGAAAAGACATTGCAAAATCTAAAATAATAGATTGTCACTAATGGTTTGAGGACAGTAAAATATTCTTCTGAAGTTGTGACATAGATGAGAATCACAATGAAACATGTATTTTTGATACTTTACAAAATATACTTTAATATTAAATAATTGTTTTTACTGTAAACTGCCAACCTTTTCTTATCCGTATGAAGCATGCATTGCAGAAATTTTCCAGGCTTTGATTCAGGAGGGTACTTAACTTCTAACCTTACTTTAAAATCACCTTAAAGTCAACGAGATTCCAGCATGGAATCACAGAGATCAGGGAAATGGATAATCAAACACCTTTGTCAACAGGGTCACAGTTTTGTATATAATTATGCAAGCCAGCAGATGGAAGAGAACAACAAATAGCTGTTCTTGCTGATGTTTGCAACCAAAATGTAGGAAAATGGGGTGCATCAAATGGGGATGGTGACGTAAAGTAGTTTGTCATTCTTGAACTTCACCTCAGGATTTTCAAGAGCCTGTAGGACTAAGCTAATGGGCTTTATTAATTAATTGTGGTTTCTGCTTTAGTACCAGAAAATACTTCAGGTTTTATTTCAGTCTGTGGAAAGCAGTTTTCCTCCAGATTTTTGGAAAACTTGTTTGGTAGACTCATCACTATGAATGTGAATGCATTTTGGCTGAGCTGGATTTTTTTCTTTGCCTTCTTATTTTTAAAAATAAAACAGTAGGTTTGAGATGAACAGATGACAAAGGTACTTTTTAAATTTTATATTAACGTTTTATAGAAGTAGGTAGTCTTTGCTAGAGGACACTTTTCCTCTAAGTTAAAACGTACTGCTTATTTACTGAAATTGTAAAGTGTCATAAAATAAACACATCACTGTCCTGATAACTATAGGGGCAAATCTGTTGAGGATGTCAGCTAACATCTTCTTGAAGCTAGAGGTACCATTTGCTCTTTCAAAAACAAGGAGAGGACCAGAGCTTGGAGCTACCAGCCTGAAGTTAAACTAATGATGACTACAATAGTAGCATACTGTATTAAAGAGAGTAAATGTCTGAAAATTTCCATAATTCAGAACTAACTTGAGGAGGTAGTATTTGCAGGAGAGAGAAACAGAGTTACATTTTTTTCAAGTCTCCTGTTACAACTGGAGTGTTTGTTGAATCCCAGCCTGAGGTATTTTCACCAGCAAAACCTGATGGCACACTGTTTTGCCACCCACAGTGGCTTCTGTTTGTGCTGGTGTAACTGGTTTTGGGGCAAAGCAGTGAGCCAGATAGGTAATAAATTTGTGCTTAAAATAGCAGCTTACCATTGTCTGTTAAAGGCAACCTCACAGATGAGGTTTTTTTATTGGTTTTGCAGTTATGCTGATGTAGCTCAGAGTAATTCCAGTGTAACTGCACAGGGATTTTTTTATATTTCTGAGAGCACTGAATATTCATGTGGTTATTTTATTACTGATATCTAGAAAAAAGCATATTGTTACTTCACAAAAGGTGTTTCTGTGTCTTACAGACATGTCAAGCAGTCACTTGCATTTTTATTTAATGAGGGTTTTAATGGAAATTTGTAACGATGACTATTACAGACAGCTAAATCTACTTATTTTCCCCTTATGACAAAAAAAAGGGAAATATCTTTTAATTATTATCAGTTTGTTCTGTTCTTTGCTCTTTTTGTAAAGTGTTTTGTTATTTCCTTTCTGGAAACTCATTGATTCAGTTTATTTCTGGAAACACATATAAGCAAATAAAACTGTCACTGGACAAAATGGTGTAAATTATGTCCTATATTGTATCTAATTTCATCATTATGAAAGATACTTTATTGTTGCTTTGCAAATTAATTAGTTTCAGACAGTATTTGCCATTTAATGTTCCCATGACAGGCGGGGGAGCAAGAAAGTTATGTGCAGAATTTGTTACTCTTTCCTCACAGGAACAGATTTAAAAATGTAAATATTTTTCTCCTACTGTAAGAGAACAGAGGGAGTAGCCCTTACCAGATGTATATCTTGCTCAACGCTAGATGTCATTATGCAGCAATGACAGCTCTCACATGTCTAGTTAGACAAGGCTTCCAAGTCTTAAGAGTAATAAAAAAAGGGGAAAAATAACTGTTTGTGTCAATCCCATGCACTAATCTTCTTTATCCCAATCTTTACATCTTTCTAGTTTATATAGGCAAGAAATTGTCATACCAGTAAATACAGAATCCCCTATTGGATTGTTTGGTTGTATTAAGAAGAGGATCTGTTCTGAAATTACTGGCAGTTAAACAGGGAGCATTGTGTAGCAGCTATAGTTTTCAGACTCTCGTACTTTTTTTTAGCTTTTGACTAAATTATTTCTGCAGTGAATTGTTCATGGTTACGTTCCTGATCTTTAACATTATCAGCTTAATCCAGTCATTCTGTGCATACATCTAATAAGCCAAATCTTGGAAAACTTGAAAGTGCTTTTGTTAAGTTAACTTAAATTTTTTTGAGAAGTGGTTGCAAGTGCAAATGGGACTGATCATTGATTTCTGAGAACTTCAGCTGATATATGCAGATTCTCATGTATCCAGGCAGTTGTCATCCAGAGGGATGGAAAAGCTTGATTCTGCTTTGTAAAAACTATTCAGAAAAAAAATCTCTCGCTGCAGTCTTGCTAAATTTTTGCGGTGACGGTGACTGTCCTCTCTGAAGGAATGAGAGGCAGGATTACTTGCAGAAAGGAGGCTGGAGAACTGGAATGGTAATTCTTCAACAGCAGTAAGTCATGGACACAGTGTGTGTTTCAAAGTGACTTCTTGATGCCTGTTCAAAGCAGTCTTTCTCATCAACTCATTTTGCAGCTCAGATAAAGCTTGATCTTCTGCATTGAGTGGTTGGTGGTTCTTCCTTTCTCTACTATGAAGCTTCTTCTACAGAGACAAGGGTGAGGCTTCCTCAGAGGCTGAGAGATATTGAGGCAGATGATGGTGTAGCCTAGCTTGTTGAAGAGAAAGTTGATGTATTTTGACAGGAGGGCCTCTAGTAGAGGATGAACTAAGTGCCTCACAGTATTTTTAAGTAAATAAAATATAAAGTAGTATAAAAAATAAGTAAATAAAGTAATCAATCTGGGAGCCAGTGGCAAAAGGGTTGAGCAGACAAAGGGGTTTCAAGAGGAGCAAACCATCATGGAGAAGATGTTAGTTAAAACTAATTTATGTCTGATTATATCTTTGCAATAAGCAAAATCCAGCACAGTTGAACACTTCATACTGTGAAGACTCCTTGAAAGTGAGTTAGGAAGGAAAAGCCTACATTTTCCATATATCCCATCTTCCCTCCTCTCCTGTGACTTGCTTCTCTCCACCATATGTATCTGACAGGTGACTTTAGGTAAAAGCACTAATTGTCTCTTCAGTACAAATGGCCATCTTTGGTATTTGCCATAAAAGGCTGATTGGCTACTCATGCCTTGAGTGTACTTAATATAAAAGAACAACTGTATTTTGGTATAAGGTTTTCTAATGCAGCTGCAAAATCTGGATGTTGCTGCTGAGTAAATGAAGCAAGGGCATACTTGCTCCCTGTTAGGTGTGAGTTTACTGATAGCCGGGGGTAGTAGGTAAAGACTAATGCACACTGCAGAACCTGCTGGCTGTGCTGAAGGCTGTGCTGTAGTACAGTAGAGCTAGTGTGGTCATATTTCATTTGAAGAAGTAGCAGTTTCAGTTTTCAGACAAAATAAACTTCTGAGAACTCTTTATTTCAAATATATTGCTTAGAGAACACTGAGAAGACAGGAGTTTCTGCAGATTGGAGAAGAATGTGTTTATGAGATGATGGAACAGGAAAAATTCACCATTTTTGCCAAAACAGGATTTGTATTTTCACTGCTATGTCTTAATAGAATGATCATACTTTCAATTTGTAAAATGCTGATCATGTGTTTAAATAAAAATTGCCACATCAACAACTGGCTCAAACCTCGCCTTGCAAGTAAGTCTGCTTATATAATCTCTGAAATAGCTGGGTTTTTTCTTTTGTTTTTAAATCACTCCTTCATAGTTGAATTCTGCTGATTTTAAGAAAAGGTCTTTAAAGTGAATCTGCAGGAACTGTTTGGTCTTTCTTGTCATGTTCTGTGTATATGTATATAGTTGTATATGTATAGTTGTATGTTCCTTGTTTTCTCACTTAATGATCACATTTAAGTTGGAGTGCGACACAGTTCTGTTCTTTGAAATAGTTTATGATCTTGCAAGCACACAGTGAAGGTTTTCCCTCCAAGATGTCAGGAATGGAAAGAGGATTTGTCATATGGTGTGATCAGAGCAATCACGCAGAAGTTTTTTGCCAGATCTCTAGTACCTGTAGCCAGCTGGGGAGTGTGTTCCAGCTTCTTTAGCTGATGCCTGACTAGAGCAGTGGACATTGCAGTAGGAAAGAATCTGACCACTGCTAGCTGATAGTAGCATAATTGGTGCACCATTTTTTAGTAAATACCATTCTTTAAATGGCATTTTTTGCTATGGAGAGGCAAAGTTGTTAGAGAGTGATAATTCCTCTGTCATAGAATAAATATTTAGAAAAAGGGACAGGAGGTTGGTACATACATAATCCTTTTATCAGGTCTAAAAAAAATAGCTATGCTACATGTTGGTTAGCATCAGCAACAGAACTTCTGTCATCTTTATTTGATACATCAAATCAGAGGCATCTTTAGAAACTCGAGCACCAGAGCTCAACTGTTGATGTTGCAATTAGTGACACATTTCTGTTAGTAGAAACCCATCTGTGGTGATTTCAGAACTGACAGTATTATTTTAAATACACATTTAATGATCTAATTTAAAAGGTACTTCTGCTGTGAGGTGCATCACTTGAGGTGAAAACGTAGATGTATATTTATGATCCACTCAGAGATATAATCTAGAATGACTGAATGAGTAGCCATGAGAAGCAAAACATTAGAACATGATTTATCCAAAACTTATTTTACATGTATTTATGCTGGTATTTTGTATTTTCAGCATATAAATGTATGCTAAAGGCTTTTCTGTAACAGCTGTGTTCTTTTCTGAGACAAAATAATCAGGCAGTGAATAGGATTCTAGCATTTGTAAGGTCATCTCATAAAGCTCTGCCTCACTTAAAGCAGATGGGGTTACAGTATTCTTAAATCTTGAACATGTGAAGGAGTTTTAGATTTAAACTGCTTCTTACTAAGTCTGATACCAGTGCATCAGTGGATGTAGGGTCTGAATTCCTGACAGTACCTTTAAAATTGAAAGAAAAATGTGTGTATCATAATATTGTCATTTAAAGTCTAGTACACTTAACTTGATCTGGAAAACCATTGGATTTGAATTTCAGCATTTGCATATATAAACAAATAATCAGGTAATTTTTTATATAGTGATTTTTTAAATTAGGTATGACAAGGAAATACCTCTGTTAATAGAGAAAAGCAAAAAGATTAGTTGCAAGAAGATACAATTAGGTTTAGGTAAAGGAATTTTTGAGCTTAAAAAAGGTGCAGAGTTGCATGTTTTCTTGTGTCACCCGTTCTGAGGTTCGAAAATATCTGATAGAATATGTGGAACTTCAACAATCATATTGTTGCATGAAGAATATATCTTGAAACATCTTTATTTTCTTGTTACATTTTAGTTATTTAAAATGCTTAATCATGATTAATTTACTCATAGGCCTTGTTGAAATGACAGTTCTTGTTTAGTCAATCTCTTATATTTCACATATACATTATTTTAAAAGAATGAGAAGTACGAGACCATTGCAAACTGTTGCCCATTGTCTTTTATTATACTTTCAGATTAGATTCCACTTGCCATTTCATTCCTTGTCATGTGTTGTTTGGTTTCAGACATCTGGTACAATTTTTGGCAGACCTGCTATTTTTTGATCTTTGCCTTTTTTACAGTTCTTACAAGTCCAGCCCTCTTTGAGTCTCTGTGAAATTTTGCTTTACAAAACACCAAAATTGCACTTGTTTTCTGCTTAGTAATTCACAAGAGTTTCATATTTAAAAATCCCCGAAACACTTAGTTGTGTTACATTGTTGGAGGCGAGTATATTCCTGAAATGCTTATGACAATAAGCATATTATATAAGTATAATATGCTTATTGTCATAAGCATTTCAGGAATCAAAGAGGTATGGTAATCCATGTACTTGCTAACACCCTCGAAGAGCTCTGAAATATTTGTGAGATCTATCTTGGTTTTATAAAAAGTTTTTTGTTGCTGTTCTGCTGTATTCTGTGCAGCTATCTGTTGCTTCTGTTTTTGACTCCTTTAGCTGCACAAATTGTAATTTTCTACTTCCTAACTTCTGAATTTCCCTGAAGGACTGTCAGATACCTGTTCCTTTGATACTAGTGCTACTTGGATGAAAGGTTATGCATTGCAGTTGGGCAGTTCCTTACTTCAGAAGTGTTGGATCTCTCTCATCTGATTTCAGTAGTTTGGTGTATCGGGATGGCTTTCTGTGCTGACATTTAAACGAGAGGCAGTTTCTCAGGCTTGCCCTTGCTTGGAGAGGCTGTGTGTTGAGCTCTTCCAGATCTTCTTTGGACACTGTTGAAATGTTTCATTTGTTCTTTGAATAGCTGGTTGTTTTAGTCCACATCAATTAAATGTTTGCTCCTTCTATGATAACAAGGTTGTCTTTGTGGGTAGAACATAGTAACAGCCAGTGATGAATCACACCAAAGGTGCATTTACTTAGTCCAGTACCCCTTTTTGACAGAAGACAGTAGTAGACATTCTTAAAAAATAAGATTGGTAAAGAAGGTAATGGTTCCCTGCAATGCTTTCTCAGCGTCTTTTCTTCTTAGGTTAGTCAAAATACCTGTACATATCACATTGTAAAAAAGAATTTAACTTCCCAGAATGGTGGAGGTTGTAAGGGACCTGTGGAGGTCAACTTTTCCAAAACCATAGCTCTGTCAGGGTCATCTAGAGCAGGGTGCCCAGGACCACGTCCAGAGGGGAGAGTTCACAACTTCTCTCAAGCTACCTGCAAATTACGTTAATTTTATAATGAGACATAATTCAAGTTAGAGAATTTACAGATTGCCTATTTTTGAGCACAATTCCCTAGATACCAATGTAATCAGTAGATCTAAAGACCTGCAAATAGGGATTTTTTTCGTGTTAAAACAATAGATTGCTTTAAATTTTTAAATAACTGTTACTTTCAAGTTAAAATAATGGAATCCAAAGTGTAAACTACAGGAAACATCTAAATTTTTTACCTGGACTTCTCATTCAAATATCATTTATGGTATCCTAGCTATGATAAGTATCTCTACAGTACAAATACTTTTACATGTTCAGCTTAATAAAACTTTTTAGGATTTTATGTAATATGTAATCTAAATTCAAGACAAGTTGTGCAATTCATCAGAGCAGCTCTTCATATGAAATACTGCATGATGATTTATCCAATGTGTTCTTATATGCTGCAATTAATATTTTTTTCAAATGGAAAATGTTCTTGTATCTTTTTTAGGGTTCAGCTGATCCCTTAAACAGTGCATTCCACCTGACATACAACATGGTACTGAACTTACTTCGAGTAGAGGAAATTAACCCTGAATACATGTTAGAAAAATCATTTTATCAGTTCCAGCATTACAGAACTATTCCAGAAATAGTGGAAAGTAAGTATTGCTGTGTGTTTTCATGTAAGTAGGTATAATATATAGTGAGATTTGGTAGTTAGACATCATTATGCTCACAGGAGTTTTTACCTGTGCAGTTTTTGTCTTCCCTGCCAACAGTTGCCACTGCACCATTTGTTGCCGTGTTACAGTTTCAGTAATTCCCTCTTGTTTTTAGGTGCTATACTGATATGCACTGTCAGTTTATGAAGAGAGCTTTCCTCTCTGAGTCAGACGAGAATGGTTGTCACATTGCTAAACTATAGGGTGGGAAGAAGGAAAAACAATTTTAAAAATCCTGTGGCTCATTTGAGATGCAGGGAAGAAAAATCTTAGGGAAGATTTCACCTAAAGTCTTCCACCTTTTAATATCTCAGTACAAGGTGTAAAAAGAACTTAAGCGCACAGCATTCAGAGGTAGTGTAGGTAAGAAAAGTTTAATTATAATACAAAGAAAAAGTCAGAGAGATCTGGGACATTACTTGCACTCCACCAAGTAACTGCATTTTGAGCCATGATCCTTGAATAGTGAATTTTCCTGAGCCAACTTTCCTGAGCCACTGAACTTTCCTCAGTGTCTGGAGATTTCAGCTAGTGTTTGAGAGTGAGGCCTCTTTCAAAACTTAATCCAGGAGAATCATAAGAACATGAGAGGTAATCCTGATTATTGAGCAGTTCATCTGTTCCTTTGTTAATTGAATGTTAAGAGAGTAAGTGTGTGTGTTCGTGTAGCTTTGATAGTTGTGCAGACGGAGGGCTTCAATTACTTTTTTGTTAGTTTGCAGGTGGTGTAGTAGTTAAATATAGTATTTATTGCCTTTCTTTATTTCCCTGTTCCACTTGGCATGCCTAGATTTTTATTCTGGCATTCCAGCATTGCTGTTTAAATAGAAAAATGGAACTGAAGAACATTTTTCATAACTCTTGGACAATTTCAGTTTAGGCACCATACTGGGCATTAGAATTTTGTAATCACTTCAGCTGCAATTAAAAACACAAAGGAGAGAATTGGCTACTTGGGAGAAAGTATGCCATGAGTATGAATGGATGGCTTATTTCTTTTAAAAATTGGCAGGTAAAAATAAAGAGCACTTCCCTGAATTGTCTCTCAGGTCCCAATGAAGTGGCATTTCCAAGCCATTTACGACCCTTCAAAAACAGCATGCAAGAGGATAGAGAGAAAAAGAGGTAGAGAGGAAAAAGAGATTTTTTCATAATCTGTTGTTTTTGTTTGCTGGTGGTAATACCAGAATGAGAGAATGAATCATACTACTTAGGATAAAAAGTGGTTTGCCTAAATAAGGTATAAAGATATTGGAGGAAGAAAATACTGATTTTCAACTGGTAACTCAGAGCCTGAAACAAGTTAGGCAGAACATATTCTATCAACTCCCCTGTTGTTGGAACACATGTTTATAGAAGATGTCTTTGAGCAATCTTATTTTTGTAGGAGGAGATAAAAAGCAGTGGTAGGCATTGAATACCTTTCTACCAAATCATTGCAAGTTTTAATGTGACTTCTGTGCAAACCTAGATAAATTATTCCTGCATAATTGGGTGTCAAGCCTTTTCCAGTTTCTCACCCAAGCTTGTTTATTTTAAGAAATAATACTGCTATTTAATTCTCTATAAATATAATTCAGTGGACAAGTTTACAGATTTCTAGCTTTCCAGAGAACGGGTTATTGTAAGTAAAAAATTAGTACTAGAAATGGTCACAAAATATTAGTCGCAGAGGTCTGAAAGTGAAACACCGACTCCTCAATCTGTGTGAAGCTATTAATTTCCATGAGATTTTACTTTTCATTATAGGAGTCAATAATTTGGAAGCACAGTACAACAAAATTGTAATTCCCAATGAAGAAAATGTGGTGATATACTACAGAATCCGCCAGCAGCTTGCAAAACTGGGTAAAGATATTGAAGAGTATATTCACAAACCAAAGTACTGCTTGCCCTTTCTACAGCCAGGAAGATTGGTAAAGGTAGTTTGATTTTTCTTTTTTTTTTCATTTCTACTTGTGAAATTTGTGAAATTTGCAAGGTTCATTTGTGTCTGCCAGTTTACCACCTTGAAAAGTTACATGCGTCACACTAAGCACCAGTTTTGAATAGTGTTTCTTTGCTAAACATTCAATAAAGAATTAATAGAAATACTATTTTCATGATGAATAGTAGTCCATGACTGCTGTTGTAAATATCAAAAATACAAAAAGTTGTGCTTGCTAGGATATTACTATATATGTTATAATATCCTGTAATATTTCCAGGTGAAGAATGAAGGTGATGACTACGGATGGGGTGTGGTTGTTAATTTCTCTAAGAAGTCAAATGTTAAGGTAAAATACACATTTTCTCCATTACCAAAATACATACCTGACTGTTTTTTCTGAAAATAAGACAAAACTCCTATTTCTTTATAGTTCTCAAAGGCAAAAAAAATTCCTTTTACCCCAAATTTACAAGAAGCACTGAACTTCCTGAAGTGAAAGTGTAAAGGAATAAAGTTATAGAAGATGTAGAGAACTTCAAGTCTTGTGTTCCATTTTTAACTTTTAACATATTTATGGAGGAAATGCTTGCTTTACATAGCACTGAAAATGTTGCAGACTAAATTGTTTCTGAGACATTGCTAGTGCTGATTTAAGCTGTTCATGAGAAAGATACTGTCTTGTTTTCTCTCAGAAAATCTATAGAAGCCCTAAGTGAAGGCTGAGAACAGTGGGAGACTGACATTTAGCCTCTGTGAAGGTTATCTTAAACTGGCAAATTGTGCCTTGAGTCCTAAATTAGTGTGTGAGACATGGAATTGCTTGTCCTCTGAGACATTGCCATAGAGTTGGAAAATTAAAATACAAAGAGAGCAAAACAATAGAAATGGATCTGAGGACACTTGGAAGAAAAAACAGAGGGCAGTGATGCAATACAAGCCAGACTTTCAGAAATGCATTTTCATAGTTGGGCTCCGCATAACCCTTACATGATGTGTTGGTCTCCCTTTCAGAAATGTTTTGACCAGCTACTCTGCACTGCAAATGAAAACCTAAGTTAAAACCATATTTTTCTGTGGTAGCATTTTTGCTATAATTTTATCAGGAGAGCATTGGCTTTATTTGCTAGGTCTAAATGCAAAATTGTCTTTTTTAAGTTCCGGTGGTGCCTGTTCATTGTGGCTCCTTTTGGTGATTTTCTAGTATGTGTTCATTAAAGAGGAAAGGAGAAAAATGTATTCATACTGAACTTACTAAAAGATATTTTGTTCCGTTTTCCATCTTCCTTTTGAAAGTAATGTTTCTTTCTTTTTTCAAGTTGAAAAACTGGGCCATTACTGCTGTTGTTTAAATCTTTGCTTGTAGATTGCTTTTTTCATAGAGACACAGAAGTAATAAACCAGATTGCCCCCTAGTCCCAGCTTCCTCTGTAAAATTGCCAACTTCTGTATCATTTGGAGGCAGTTCTTCTATCTGTGTCATATTTTATTCACATATTTATTTGGCTTCCCTATCATGGCTTGTCTCACTATTGTATAAACCTTTGGGTTTGAATATTAGCTTTGAAATTATTATTTTGTATGGTCTGTTTTGCAAGAGACAGATGTGGCTCCAGCAGCACTTTTTTCATTAAGTCATTCTAGCAGCTGGGTAGAATTTTTTCTTCTGAATATGTGGAAAGAATGACAGTAGGCGCTGGAAATTAAGGAACAAACTTAGAGCTATGTGACTTTTAAAGTCAGTATGAAAAGGTTAGTTTCTATGAGCAGAGGCAAAACAAATTACTTGAAGAAGTTATTGTTTACCCATATTAGTGTCTATCCAATGCGTTTTTGTCCTGAGACACAGATGTCATTCCCCATTACTATTTGAAGTATACAAGTATACTTACCTATTACTGGAAAAATATTACTTATGCTGTATCTTTAAACCTTCATCCACTTCTAAGCTTAACAGTAATTTGGGTTTGCTTTTAGGAATTGTGTTGAATTCAGTCTATATTACTAGTTCAGTTGCAAACTTTTCTTTGCTATATCATAGTTTCTAATTAAATCCTTTTTCTAATGAGAAATATATGTATATATAGGGGTATAGTATATCTGTATTTCGCATAATACTCCTTACTCTTTGCACTGTGAAAGCAAATGCATGTCATGTCAGTTATGTTTGTTATTAATTATGTGTAGATACTTTTCCATCATAATTTCACAAATCAGTGTTCCACGAAACTATCAATGCAAATAGCACTTTCCTGTCTACTGTTGTTCAGAATAGACTTTATCTCAAGCAGGGGTGCTTGCTATACATACTACATTATAGTAGGCAGCAAAATAACTATATCCTTTGAAATTCATAAAAAACGCAAGTATTTTTGAGTGAGAAATTTTCTTTCCACTGGATTGTAAGTTAATTATACTAGCTAGTGATATTGTTGTGCTGTTGATAGTCAATATTATCTGATCCCTGTTTCTAAACATGAAATTTTTGTCTCTTTAGAAATGATTGATACTGAAATTCGAGATGCTGCAATTCTATCTGGTTTAGATTTTTATAATCCTTGTATATTTATAATGTTTACTACATAAGCACCTCTTTTAGTGCTGTGTCATGGTTGTTGAATTTTCAGTAAGTTTGGTGTTACTGATCTGGGACTCTGAATTTGCTACTTGTGCTGTCCTTGATTCCTGGGCATGATAATCTTTCTTATTTTGTTTTGTTTCCAGGCACTTGAAGTAAGAGATGTTGCAGGGCAAATCTAAAATCCTAAGAATTCAACTAATTCTGCAGTACTCTGCCAAAAAGGGTTAATTTTGTCCTTGAAATATGTGAATTGATGCAGCATGAACTAAAGAATAATTTGAACTTCATATGACAGAGAAATCTGTGGATAACAAGTGTTTTAAGGGTTCTAGTCTTCTTTTATTCTTGCATAGAAGCATCTCTGTTGCTGTGCTGTTTAGTACCTATACTATTGTAGGAAAGTCGTGGAAGGAAACAGTACACATTCAAAAAGCACTTGTAGATTGAGTCATGTCTAGTCAGCATAGTCTAAAAGCTGTTGGTGTATGTAAACTTAAAGAGAGTAATATTAGCAGCAGATGTTAATGATTTTTATACTCCTGCTGTATTAATAAGTTTACAATTCAATCACAAGTAGAAATATTTTTCTTCTCATAATTTTCTAGACATCTCCAATTCTAGTATTTTCTGTAACACACTTGTGAGTTTAGTCTCTACTTTGTTCAAGTCAGCATTATGCCTTCCCTGGCTTTGGCTGGATACTGATCTGGTACATATGGGTATTTTAAAATTCTAATTCAGAGAGTGGCAGTGGTTTGTATCTCCTACATTGCTGTGAGTGCTTTCTGCAAATGTAGGATACAATTCAGACGAATAGTTTCTTCCTTAGCAAGTAATTGGCATTTCTTTAAGAAATAATTTAGCTTGTACAACAGGATCACCCTGTTTTTCTCTTTAGTTTATGAAGGCAGTTTCTCATAGCACTTCTGAGAATCTTAAAAATGCTAGTTGGAATGCAGGGAAATAAAATAGCATGTTGTAGATTTGTAATGAAAAATATTGCCCAGTAAAAATGATCTGAGTTAAGATGAGATTTTGAAAAGAATGTTTTTTCTCTTGTATTTGGAAGCAGAAAGCTTACACATGGTATTTTAAAAGATGATGTCTGCCTTTTGTGTTAGGCCTATAACTTAGTTCTGTTTGAAGTCCTGAAGATACATGTTTTGTAGTAGGAGTGTATTTGAGCAATCTTAGTGCATATTGATCCAGTCAAATAACTATTGCTAGCCTTTTTTAAAGCAGTGTGTAAAGAATGTTATGGCCTTGTGAACAGTAGTATTTAATCACCACATCTACATGTTTTTGTTCTTTAAATCACTGTCAGATGTTACAGGTGCAGTTTGGGGTGTATAAAGATGCAGACTGCAAGATGCAGCTTTCCACTTGCCACAGATACAGGCTGTTAGGCTTGAAAGATTGTTCTGTGATCTTTGTTGTGCATGAAAACTTGAACCTGCAAACCTGCAAATGAAAGAGATCCCCAAAATTTTGGGTGGTTTTTTTTTTCAAATGCAAAGTTCAGTATTGTTAGCGTGATGCAAATATGCATTATAATTTTAAAACATACTGGCTTACTTTGAACGAGCTATGTAAAGAGAATGCAGTTGCACCTAAAGCTTCAAGCAGACTTTAGGCTACTCTGGCAAGGGAGGATGGGGAGGGTAATTTTTTCAAGTGTTTTTTTGTGGGAGGATTCTTCCAATCAGTTCACCAGAGTGTGGGTTTTCAGAGTGTACTGCAACACTGAGCTGATACTCTGCAAGAGACATAGCTGATTTCATACCTTTAATGTTGGAGAAATTGTGTGTTTTTCATTCATTCCTGCTTGTATTTTAAAAAAACTGCTATAGACCTGCTGTTTTCTGTACCCTCAACAGCCAAATTCCGGTGAATTGGACCCACTGTATGTAGTTGAGGTGCTCCTGCACTGCAGCAAAGACAGTTTGAAAAATTCTGCTACTGAGTCTGCAAAGCCAGCCAGACCTGATGAGAGAGGAGAGATGCAGGTTTGTTACATGTGTTTATTCTCAGTAGTTCCTTATAAACTTCCCCAAATCTTCATTTCCAAGCCATTTGCAAACTATGATAAAAGAGGGACCTCATGCATTTAAGGAAGAGAAAGAATCTGTACACCTAACTCTGCCTTCTTAATAAATTAAAGTAATACATTTTTAGTAGTACTGTTTGACAGATGCTTTTTTAAATCAGTATCTTGTCTCTGGGAACAGAATTCCTTTTTTATTTCTTAAAATTATTAAGGCTGGAGAAGATTTTCAAGATCATCAAGTCCAACCCTTGAACACCAGCATGTCACCGAAATCATAGCACAAAGTGTCAAATCCAGTTGTTTCTTGAACACTTCCAGGGATGGTGACTCTACCACCTCTGGACAGCTTTGCAAAACTCTCGTTCTAAAATAAGGTTGACTTTTTTTTTAGTGAAAATATTTTCATTGTTTAAATTTTCAGTTTGAAACCCTATATCAAGACAAACTGTTGCAATTTTCAGATCAGAGGCAGTTTAATTTGTCTACAGGTTTTTTCTCAGAAACTTCATTTAAACCTTGGAGCTTAATGCAGTATTGATTCCTCGTGGTGTCATGATGGTTTTTATACTTAGGAAGATGGATTTTTCTGGCTTAATGTTTTGTGCTAGTAGCATTCTCAGTTAAGTATATGAAAATACTTTGTCTGGTTAGGATCAGAAGAGGTATTCCAGCAGGTGAGACACGAGGTATTAGAAAAGCTGTTGTTTTGTTTTCAGCTGTAGTATTTCTCCAGATGTAACTGCATTCAGAATTTTTCCATTTGGACAGTTTCTTTTATTCTTTATGAATACTTCAGGTCATTAGCTGCATTTTCCTGCTTTCTGATGCTCCTTTACCCACTACTACATCCTTAAACACTAAGTTTTCCTTTTCCCTTGAAAAAGTTTTTCTATGGACCAGTAACAAGAGGTATGTTTTTCCCTGATTTACGAGTTACTACACTCTCTTTGATAGGTTGTTCCTGTTTTGGTGCATCTTGTCTCAGCTATCAGCAGTGTCCGACTCTACATACCGAAAGACCTGAGGCCTATTGATAACAGGCAAAGTGTGCTAAAATCTGTTCTGGTAAGTTCCACTAGGCTGTGTAAGCACTCTGCTCTGATTAGTGAGGTACTCTTGAACCCAAGGCAACTTGTTCTGAAGAAATTTGTGTAAATTTTGTCACATCTTCAGCCTTATTCTTTAAAGGAGCTGGAAGCCACAATGTATGTGAATTGTTTCTTCTTGTCAAGTAATTTTAAACTGATTTTGAAAACTGCTGAAGCATCACATCACTTACATTACACCCTCCCATGTCTCTATGCCAGCTTATTTGTAAAACGTAGTTTATTTTACTGTTACTAATCTTTTAAAAAATCTTTTTTCTTTATTTTAGGAAGTACAGAAACGGTTTCCTGATGGAGTGCCCTTACTAGACCCTATTGATGACATGGGCATCAAAGACCAAGGGTTGAAAAAAGTAATCCAAAAAATAGAGGCATTTGAGCATAGGATGTATTCACATCCTCTTCATAACGATCCAAACTTGGAAACCATATACAAACTCTGTGAAAAAAAAGCACAGGTAAAGATGCAAACCAAATTACTTCATGTTTAGCTGCAGAGGTGGGGAGTTTGTCTTCTTACTTGCTTTTTTTTTTATTTGCTAAGCCCAAATCAACCCTTTTAAAATTATTGAATCTCACTAACAAAATGGCTGAGTCGGTGTTATGCCCTTCATTGGTACACATGACACAAAGTATGTCTGAAAAGAAAACTTCAGAGGAAGTTTTCAGGAATTAAAAGGTTACAGGGATCTTTTTCACTGAATAGACATAGCACAATGCAGTGTAGGAAAACTCTTCATAGATAATTTTAGTTGACCTTTTTTAATGTACATGTGCAAACCTAAGTCGAATTGATGAGGTTTATTAGCTCAAGAAGTGTACCAGAGAAATCATTGTGCTGCTGTTTCCTAAGCAGACTCTCGGCCTGGAAGCAATGCACTTTCTTGTTTTGTATAGAGTTGTACCCTCTTAGACTGAAATCAGTTGTGCATGAAACCAGCTCGTCTCATGTTCCTCTGCCGCTTGAGAAAACAGGTTCTCCAGGAGCCACCTCACAGAAGTGAGGTAGTTCTGGTATGGGCAGACTGTGATGAACTGCAAGCCATTGGAGAAATTCTGACAGCAGAAAATAATGCCTTTGGCTTTCATTTCATTGAATAATTGGTTAGCTGAGACTTAGTATAGGTCTCGGAAGGTGAGCGCTCATTTCTCAACAGAGGATCACTTCTTTGTCTTAATGTGAGCTGGTTTGGTTTGTTTCCCACTGTGGGTAAATACCTTAACTTCCCAAGCTTACTGGAGGTTACAGTGGGTAAATGGAGCTGATTTTTTTACTATTATTATTATTATTATTATTATTAAATTTGTTTTAAACCTTCCTCTTAGAAAACTTAAGCAACTCAACTAGTCGAGTAATATGTTCATATACCATTGTTCTGAGGCATTTATGTAAATTAAACAATGTATTTAAAACATTGCATCTGTTAAAGCAGCTAGGTGTAATTCCTGTCCTTCTGACCCCCAGATTGCTATGGATATTAAAGTAGCAAAGCGAGAACTGAAGAAAGCCAGAACTGTCCTGCAGATGGATGAACTCAAATGCCGCAAGCGTGTTTTGAGAAGACTGGGGTTTGCCACATCCTCAGATGTTATCGAGATGAAAGGACGGGTTGCTTGTGAAATCAGCAGGTAATTGGCTTCTGTGCAAACTGTTCATTGTCGTGAATATACACTTTATTGTCCTTGCTAAAATTTTCGTACATTATGTTTATGTTTTAAAGTTTTGAGACCATTAGAAAAGGGGCACTTCAGAGGCTGTGTTCTGTGTAATAAAGGTAATACACTGATTCAAGCAGTATAAGTAAAGGTAGCAACTTAAGGACAAAATACAATAGATTTTTAAAGTAAAATGTAGACATGAAAATGCCAAAACAATGGCTATTTTTGTGCCTGATTTAAGTAGTGGCATGTGTTCATTTAATATTGTACATTGCATGAAGGGAAGGTCTTGATTTCTGTGGTTGATGTTGAGCCATGACTGTTGTTACAGTCACTCACAAATGAGTGTACAATGATTGTCAACAGTTACCAAGTCACTGACAGGTTTGGAATAGAGCAAAATTGGTTCCATAAGAATCTGTGAAGATTCCTGTGCATTTTACTGTAGTGCATTTATCAGGTACATATATATTGAAACAGGTGAAAAAATCGTTTAATAGCTTACAGTGTAATTCAGATTCTGATAGGATATTGTATTTTTAAAAGTCACAGTGACTGCTCACAGTACTCCTTGTCTTACAGGTAAGTTTGAAAGCTGCTATGAATATTTGTTTGATAGCTATTTGCCCTGCAAAATGAATCAGAATTTTACCTAGTTCCTGTCTGAAACTGTTTGAGTTACACATCTCTCTTTTTAAAAAATCATGCTTTGTTTTTTCCCCCATCCTATGCATTTTTTTATAAACTCTAAAACTCGAGGTTTGGCCTTACCAAAAATTCAGTGTTTTATCTGAGTAAGTATGTTTGGATTTTGTATCTGCATCATGAACTTACTTTTATAATTCATTATTAAGTCTTTATTCTTCAAGTAAATTGAAGCAAGTTTGTTCCTTTCTTCAGTATTTTGGAAATACCCAGACTTTTCAAAGCAGCAGCAGTACTAGTTTTAGTGTTTTTCCTAAGTTGCCTAACTCCCTGGTTCTTTCTGATCTCTTGATGATCTGTCTGACAGAAACTGACAAAATCAACTATTCATATTAACTCATGTGGTCGGTCAGACGAGTTTTACTGTAGTCCAGTAAGTGTTTTTAGTTTCTTTAAA
This sequence comes from Acrocephalus scirpaceus scirpaceus, assembly GCA_910950805.1. Classification (NCBI taxonomy): domain Eukaryota; kingdom Metazoa; phylum Chordata; class Aves; order Passeriformes; family Sylviidae; genus Acrocephalus; species Acrocephalus scirpaceus. The sequence continues at coordinate 11,722,017 of OU383776.1, read as the reverse complement.
ATACTGTTGCAATATCTTATTAATTAGTATTCTCCTTAAAAAGCTAATATATTTGTGTGTGTGTGTGTATTTGGTGTCCCTGACATTAAAATTAAGATGCTGGTGTTTTTATCTGTATCTGGTTGCTTCACAAAACAGATTAATGGCTTTTCATTTAAAAATTACATATCAGTAAGTCTTTCCCCTAAGTTTCCTTCTCTTTATTTTAGTGCTGATGAACTACTACTGACAGAAATGATGTTCAATGGTCTCTTCAATGACTTGACTGCAGAACAGGCAACTGCACTGCTCAGCTGTTTTGTGTTTCAAGAGAATGTGAGTTACTTCTTCAGTTCAAGAATTCTGTTGAATTCCTGTCTTCTTTCGTTCCTGTCTTCTAACAGTACTGTTTTTAATTCAGTTGCAGAAATTCATCATAACAATATGAGCCATTGCACATTTTTTATTGCTTCCTAAGGTGTTTGACATTGAACTTAGTGAAAACATTTCAGAGCTAAAGTCTCTTTCCTCATGAGTGACATGCCAAAGGTTGTGTTGCAATGAAGCAGTATCAGTAGATTCTCAGCATATGTGCCGCTATTAATACACCCTTCCATGTAATTTAAAATGCAGAATGAGTATCTCAAGAAGATACTCAACAATAACTGCATCCTACACTTTGGGGTGAAAATATATTTAATTCTTAGATGTCTGTTTTATATTACATGGTCAGTACCCTTGACCATTGATCAAAATGGCAGTACCACATGGAATTGATACCAAAAAGGCTGTTAAAATCAGACCATACATTTTTTAAAAGCAAAAACACGGGCACTTAATAATAGATGCTATTGTTTTCCCACCTGCAAGCTGTATGCAAGGTTAGTATCACCCTGGAAAATTAGTAAAAGTAAACTTTGATATGAATTATTTTTTGCAAGTAGCTAGCAAGATGTATCATTCAATTTGATACTAAATATGGAAAAAAATAGCAGCAGATGCTAATGCATTCCATTTGTTAGTAGAACAGAAACCAAAGTAAGTAATTGTTAATTAGAATATTGGGATTCACTCAACAATAGTACTTGAGTTTAAACGGCTCGGGCATAAAGATGTTCCTGTGTTTTGAGAACCCATGTTTTCATATACTGTCACTGATGCTTAAGTTACTAAAACCATTTTGTATTCTTAAAGAAAAGCTTGTAACTGTCAAAGTAGGTAATGGCAGCTCATTTGTCAGTTCAAAACTATGATAGAGCTGAATAGAGGGAATTTTGGAAATATCCAGAAAGCAGGTGCTGCTTTTCATAATGTTGGGATACTGTACAGAAAGATTTTGTTTTCTGATTTAGTTAGAGGAACAAACATTTGGGGAATTCAGTAATTGTAGTGTTTGGTAACAGGTTTAAGAAGTTACTGGGATAATTTAGGGTAGCAGTATCATGCACTGAACTTCTGGTTTTGTATTTAATTTGGTACAGAGCAAATGTACAGGAGCACTTGAGATTGTTTAATGTCTTCTTTTTCAGTCCAGTGAAATGCCAAAATTGACTGAGCAGTTGGCAGGACCACTTCGGCAAATGCAGGTAATTGGAAATCTGTCTGAGCTCAGGGTTGTTAACATGAGCAAAGCTCCTGAGTAACATACAAGTGCACGGTAAAGACCTAATTTTGGATCATCAGTGAATTCAGCTGGCACTGCGTGTGATTTTGCAATGTGTAATAATATGTTATATGGTTTGCAAGAAATCTTTATGCTAATTTAGGACATGCCTCTAAAAGTTTTATAAGCTTGCTTGCTACACTGTAGATTGTTAGTGCAGATAGACTTCATGTAAACAGTGGTTTACTTTCTGGTTCTGAATAATTTCACACTAAAAGGGAAACCTCATCCTGTAATGCAGTACCTAATAATGTGCATGTCCTTTTGTCAGTTAAATACTTACTCTGGTTAAGTATATTATAAATATATTTTATTTTAAAGGAGTGTGCAAAAAGAATCGCCAAGGTGTCAGCAGAAGCAAAACTGGAAACTGATGAAGAAAATTACTTGAATTCTTTCAGACCCAACCTAATGGATGTTGTGTATACATGGGCAAATGGAGCTAACTTTGCTCACATCTGCAAAATGACTGATGTCTTTGAAGGTAGGCTGATCAGTTGTTCTTTAGGAGGTATGAGTTGGTAATCCTAAACATGCAATGGTAATACTAAATAACCTTATGGTAAACTCAGATGTATTCAAGCATCTGTATGGCTAAAATCAAGTGGGGAAAATTGTTTACTATATATGTTAATTTATACTTACACATAGTTGTACTTACACTGTTGACGATTTAGAATCTAAGATTTTTTTAAAGAGATATCTCTGTATTCTAAAAACTTTCTATAAACCTCAGAAATTCTAAGCATTACAACAAAAGGTAATGCTTACTTTTCCTAGTTAAAGGGAAAAAAACCATGTTCCAAATGCTTGTCATCAGGAAGTACAGCTCTTGCACTTGTCCTCATTATAGTTAAGTTTTTTATTTATTTGGTATAACCAGTTGGTATAACCAATTTCTCTTGCTGACTTAATGATGACAGAAGTGAGAAGTGGTAACTAAGTCTCTCTTTTGAATAGTATTGCACAGCAGTGCAATGGAGATAGTTGCAAAGTCTAGATATAACGTGTCAGGTGGATTAATTTGGTTCGTAAAATTTGGAGTACTAGAAACTGCCCCTTGAGGAAGAAAACTTCATTTTCACTTTGTAAAAGTATGATGATTTACAGCCCATGTATTTTGTAAAAACAAACCAGCCAAAGGGTTGTCAAACAAGAATGAAAAGGTCAAACCAGAATGAAAAACCAGCCTGTTGGAAGTTGTGAAGAATAGGATGGATGCACCAGTCTCAGAAGTCTTCCTTTTTGAAGTTGTTACTGTCACTGCTTCCTCTCAAGTGCAATTTCTTCTTTGCAAAGATCTGTAGGCTCCCTTATAACAAGGGAATTCATGTACATAATTCATGCATGTAGTAGACCCAGGAACTTTGTGAAGAAAGTTGCTTTTGAGTAACAGAAATCCTGGCAGTCTTTGCTTGTGCAGTCAGCAGATTCCTCCTAATTTTAATGAGTATCTGAGCCTTCCATTTCCTGTGGAGGCACCCTGAGTATGTGGAGCACTAAAGCAGCTGGCTTATGTTTTACATTGACACTTGGATGTTCAGAATATGCTGGGCAGTGACATTTTCTATTCACCATATTTGTACAAAGTCAGTTTTGTTCTACTCAATAGTGCCAGCTCCCTCAAAATTAAATCTCAGTGGCCTATTTTGAGGTGGTCAGCTCTTGTAACAGGGGTCAAGGCATGATTTTTCCCTTTGCTTTCAGTAGGCTGGTTTTCTGTGCTTTATCCAAAAAGAAGAGAAGCGTTTCAGGCATCCGTTGTTGGTTATGTATGCCTTAAATGGATTGTGGTGCTCCTAAATCCCAGAATAGTTTACCTTGGTTATCCAAGTAATTCTAGTGATTTCAAAGAAAATCACTAGAGCCTGAGTCCAAGAACAAGTGTGTTTGCCACAAAGTGAAGTAGCATTGTTTTGCTGTTGAAAATACCTTGTCTTTAAGCTGAAATGCGTGTGTTGGGAAGAAGAAAAATAAGAGCAGCTTCTTAAAGCCATTAGGAAAGAACACTAAACTGAGTTCAGTATCCTATCTGTTAACTGCAGACCAACTCCTGCTTTATGAAAGTATAAACAATAGTAATTAATTTTAAAATTGCAGTATTCTTTTTCTTGCACAAAAAATTATGTCTGTAACAAGCCCAGCTACGCTGCCTGTAAAGGAGTACTCCCTGGAATGGCTGTTGGGGTTGGCCTTGTAAATGGAGATGAGCAGGATCTGTGACAGCTGAGCCAGGGCCTGCCACAATGCAGCACAGCCGTGCTCGGGGCAGCTGCCCACAGATCACTCGTGTTGGTGTGTGCTCTGTGCTCAACAAGCTATCTGTGGGGTTTTCCATCTGGTATCACTGCAATAGGTTTTACAGACTGCTGCTCTTACACAAACTGTTCTCACTGCAGAAACTAACATGGCCTAGTGAGGCCCTATGAACGCATTTTAGAAGAGAAGCATTACTTTATCATGTCTCACTTTCCCAAGAGCTTTGAACAATGAATGTTCTTTTCATATTGATTCTTTTCCCAGATATTACGCCTTAAGGGGGTAATAGAAAGGTTGTATAGACCAAACCCCCTTCAATGAGCAGGGACATCTTCCCCTAAATTTGGTTGCTCAGAGCCCCATCCAACCTGACCTTGAATGTTTCCATGTATTGAAAGGTCACAATAAGGTCTCCCTGGAGCCTTCTCTTCTCTAGGCTGAACAACCCCAACTCTCTCAGCCTGTCCTCAAAGGAGACCTGTTCCATCTCTGATCATCTTGGTGGCCCTCCTCTGGACTCGCTCCAACAGGTCCATGTCCTTCCTGTGCTGGGGACCCCAGAGCTGGACGCAGCACTGCAGGTGGGGTCTCATGAGAGCAGAGGGGCAGAGTCCCCTCTCTTGCCCTGCTGGCCACACTGTTTTGGATATGATTGGCTTTCTGGGCTGCAGGTGCACATTGATGGGTCATATAGAGCCTGCCATCCAGCAGCACCCCCAAGGTCCCTCTCAGCAGGGCTGCTCTCAAGCCCTTCAACCCATATTTACCCAGTAACAGTTATTTTGCCTACAGTAATTTTGACGGTCGGAGATGCTGCTGGAGGAAATGACCAAACAGAATGCTGTTTGCTTGTGGCCAGAAGAGCAGAAGCATTTAGGGTTGTTTTGTGAAATTTGTAGCAGTGACTTGGGCTGAGCTGTGAGGGAAGTTCAAAGAGGAGATAAATGTGTAATAAATCACAAATGGGTGTTGGGTTGCAGTGTAGGAGCTGTGGCAGGATGCTTGTGTGCATTATTGTAACCATGCAGTGGAGTGGTAGAGTGGTCCATGGACTCTTGAGTAGCACAGGAGTAGTAAGTCAGATCACTTACTGTTTTACTGCCTTTGCCAACTAAAGAACTAAGGCTTATAAAAAACAATCCCAAAATAAACCTGTGGTAGTTCTTGAAGCAGCGAAGTTGTGAATCTCCTAATGCTCTATAGTTTTTGAGGAAGTCTTAACAAGTACTGAAAGAAAAATCGGCTAGGAATTACTCAACAGCCCAGAAAGTAGTGTGATTAGATATTAGTTAGAGACTGTAAAGACCGTAGAAAGGACAAGCATTTGGAAACAGCTTCAAGGAAATGCCTCACAGAGAAATTTACTGTGCAAACAGAAACTTAAGTTTAAGACATTTGGCTTTTAGATAAATTAACCAGGGTTGTAGAAGGAACTGTTACTTTGAGTAATTCAGGACCAGTTACATGATGTGGCACAAAGTTTTCCCTTGCTCTTTCATACAGGTAGCATAATTCGTTGCATGAGGCGTCTAGAAGAACTGCTTCGGCAGATGTGCCAGGCTGCAAAAGCCATTGGGAACACAGAACTGGAAAACAAGTTTGCAGAGGGTATGTATTTCATTTTCACAGTACACGAAGCAGTTTTAAAAGAAAAAATAATGGGGGAAGGGGCTGCACAGGTAGTGAGGGGTGAAGGTGAATAATTTTGTAGTGTGAACTTCTCTTGTTGACTTCATAGTAACCAGCACCATTGCTGTTACCTTTCCTCCAGATAACATCTTTATTACGAAGTTCGACTTAAAGGGTGGCTAAAAATATATGGACAATGAATTCCATTTGATATTTGTAACATGCTTATAACTGTACTTTAAATAGTGGTCGTGTCAGTTAAGACTCTCAGATATTAATTTTTTTTTTCCTTCTTAATAGGGATTACAAAAATCAAGAGAGATATTGTGTTTGCTGCAAGCCTTTACCTGTAACAGCAGATGTCTTCCAGAAACTATATGACATGATGGAACAAATTCATCAGTGTCACACGTGGCTTCCATATCAAGTAATTCCTTTTAATGGTGTTTACTTAAACCACAGTTGATTCAACAAGGCATGTACAAACAGCAGTATATGTAATATAACTTGTTAACAGTTTTCAATAAAAATTTACAATTGTAATAGCTTTCTTTTAAGCAAGAGCTTGAACGAACTGAAATTTAAAGTTTAGATGTACAGTTACTGTGGTAGATGTAACTATATACAGGTAAAGTGAGCATCCAAGAACAGCAGCAGTCCCTTAAAGGCAATTACTTATATTACATAGTTAGACTTGTGAAATTGTTCTATTTCAGAGCAGTGTAGGTGATGTGGGTCATTCTTCATGGTTGATGATTGCTGCCAAAGTGATTTCCATTTGTTGGAGTCTCATGTAGGGTTGTATGGGAATCTTCTTTTGGTTGAAATGTACATCCTCTCACTTTGAAGAAGTCTGACACATACACAACCTAAGTGAACAAATTAGTGTTAAGTGTTAATTAGTGTTAAATTACTCTTGCACTCACAAGTTTTTGAAACAAGGGCTCTGCAGCAGGCAAATTCTATAATGAAAACTAATAAAAAGCTTAATCAGTTTAAAACATTAGAAAATGGCAGGGAAGTCTTGTACAGAATTCAGACATCTGGTCTTTCAATAGCTTCTTCACCTTGCCATTGACCATTTAGCCACTGATGGTTTAAGCCGAATTCAGGCTTGTGCTGAATAACTGCTGACTGCCTTACCAGGCACTGCTTCATTACAAGCCATAGTTTGAACAGCTCTAAACAAAAGAGCAAAATTTGCTTTTTGAGGGCCCACAATGCAAGTTCAGTTAAATTTTTTTTCTGTAATTTAGATAGAACAGAACAGGAGAGGTGGTGCTTTAGCTGGACCCAGCAGCTGTAAGGCCAGCCCTACCTATGTAGTCCTTTCCTGCAGTCCTTTGAACATACCACCTCACTTCTTCCCAGCTAGGAGACATCTCCCTCACTACAAGACAGGTGGTTGATCCAATTCTGCAGCTTGCTGTCTTCCACTCCTCATTTCACCAAGTCCCATAGCAGATGTGCTGGGCACAGTGCTGCATGGACTGCAATAAAAGAGAAGCCTCACATGATCACTTCCCTTCCTGTATTGTGTCTTCCCCTCCCACTGCAACCCTGAGAACTGTGGAACACTGTCCACGGCAGAAGAAACAACCTCCCACCACACTGGCAGCTGGCTGATGATCCAGCACACTGCTTTAGCCACAGACCAGGTGACTTTCAGCTTCCACTTAATGCCTGATTCCCTCAGTTCCATTTAGTGATCCATTTGCAGTTGCTGCGCCACTATGCTCTAACCTCAGCTTGCTGTTTTTGGAGAGGAACTCATCAGTTCTTTCAGATAAGAGTCTGAGGGTAGTGGTTGGTGCTAGTGTATATTTTTTAAAATAATTTCCTGACTTTTCAACTTGCTGTAATGCGACTTTCTACTCTTTCTTGTATTACCAAGCACCTTCTGAATCATCCAACATCCTTGACTAAACTTGTTTTCCTAATAAAAGTGTCCTCACCTCTTCAACCTCCAATGTTTCTTACTCTCTGAACTCCTTTTCTTAGAAAAAGAGATTGGACAAAAATGAGGGGTAGGATTATGCCAACATGTAGCCATTTAGTACCAGCTAAAGCAGCCTGTACCATTTCCCAGAGCTCCAAGATTTGCTTATTGATTGCAGCTAGTAGACAGCTTTGTCTTGAACCATATGCTTCTGACCTGAGAAAGCTGACAAAGCATTTATTTTGGAGGTGGTTCTTCCCAGCTAAGCCTCAATTCTTGGTATCTGAGTCCTTCAGTATGACCTCAGTTTGCTCCCACTGATCCAGAAGTCCTGATCTGTCCCTTCCCATGGATGAAGTAGCCATGGGATTCTGGTGACACCCAGTACAACTGTTGTCACTGAGTCATCTGGGCCTGCTGTGACAAGTTTAGGCAACTGTCTGTTTCCTAGAATAGCTTTATATTCATCAGTACAGCTAAGCTTCACAGGTTCCTTATGAACACATTTTTAGTACTAGGAATGCACACAAGAAATGGTGAAGGGTTTTATTTTCCCATCAGACTGAAAAAACATACTGTAAGGTGGCAAACACAGATACTTTGGTGCTCTCCTTATTCTTCAAGACTGTTTCCCCCGTTTACTTCAGAGTTCTCTGCTATGTACTTGAGATTCTGAATTTGGCTAGAAGCAAAAGTGTGGTTTATTTAGAGAGGCCTGCATGGTTTGCAATTACCATTTCCATCTTAATTATTTGAAAAGCTGTTGAGCAGAGACAATTTCATGTTGGCCAATGGCTAAAACTACCACTTAGCTCATTGGGCCAGAGCCTGCCTCACTCCCCAAAGTACTACTGCTACACCCAGTTCAAGGAGTGGTTTAACTGCTTCAGCAATTTTTGAAGCATTAGAAATACAGGTTTGCTTTCCTCTGAACACAGCCTGCAATTCTCAGGTGCTGTTCATAAAAGCAGCATTCACACACACCCACCCCCTCAGGAATTACTTACAATGAGCACAGCTACCACTGCGCCCTGGATAAGTCCTGTTAGAACATCACTCCAGTGATGCTTGTAGTCCGAAACACGGGAGAGACCCACATAGATAGATGCAGCAATGAGACCAAATTGTATAGTAGGACGTACAAGTCTTGCCCAGTCTCCTTTCATTCTTGCCTGAAGATACAGCTGAAAGAAAAATAAAATTAAGTTACAAAATGCAGAAAGCATAGAAGCAGTAAAATTGTGTTGGGTCTTTTCAAAGAGTTGATTGAAATTTTATTGAGATAATATTCACAGCTGTTTTAAGTGCTATACTCTTAAGGCTTCCAAGGTGGAGTTTGATAGTTTTGGACTAAAATGTATATATAACAACATCATATTGTTCCATTTGTGCCAATATGACAAATTAGTATTTTCAGGATAAAATACTAGGGCCACATAAGGCTTAAGAAGAATCTAGTCAGGTCAAACCAGTATTTCACTCCTGCATGAACTACATATAAGCCTTATACAAAATAGTGTACATTTACTGTATACATAGAGCTGACAAGTTTTTTAACTTCATTCTCAATTCCAGTCACCTTTAGTATTATCAACTTTTAGCATAACATTGCACCTGTACCTAAGTATCAGAACTAACTTAATGTAATGATTGCATTTCTCAGCTGTCACTGGTGTATTTCACTGAGCTGTGTTTCAGCTGCATATTAACCATGCTACTACTCTGGTGGATATTCCCATATTTTTTCCCCTCCGTTCAGGTCTGCTTTTGTTGTGTACATCTGTGTTTTTGATGTATTACCTCTGATTCACAGTATTTAATTACTTTCCAATCTATATCTAATCCAAGCCCCTGCCTTTGGTTTCTTCTCTGGTCTGTCTAGGATCTGACTGTCTACATCTGTCTAGCTCTCTAGTTTCTCCAAATACACTCTGTAAACATAATTGAATTTATTCTGAAACTTAATCCTATCACCAAAAATACACCATAGTTGCATTCACTGAGAAAACAATACGTTTGAAAGCTATATTTAGCATTTCAAATGTATCTTCTCAGAGACACCTAGAAACTTCAAGGCAAGGACAAAACCTTAGCTGACAGTCTTGAGCAATGTAGAAACCAACACACAGGCATGAAGCACCACACCAAACTCCAGGTAAAACCCTTCACTGCCAACTTCAAAAGCCATGGCTGACTTTGAGAAGCAGTACATTTACAATGTAAATATAGGCACAGAGAAGACACTGTAGATGCAGAGGTGATACTTTCCAAAGTTAAACATTTGGGGAATGTTTCTCTTAGTAACTTACATCATAATTTTGGCATGCTGACATTTTCAGCTATAAATGGAGCACCAAAAACATCAACCCCATCCATAAACAGTTTTCTCTAGTAGCAAGGTCAGAGTAGAATCAGACTCTGAAGAAGCTACACCTAAGCCTAAACTGAAAAATAGTTTTTCCCCTTCAAATTACCTGTCACACAAAGTTCTTCTAACAAAAAGTGTTTTACTAGACTCCCAGAGATACTACTTCTGGATTTACTGACAGTAGAACAGAACACTACAAAGTGCCTAATGGAGCAGAGGGAGGTCCAAGGAGCCTATGTTGGTAGCCTAAAGAGTTAGCTGATGATTTGATACTGGCAGCTCTTTGTTCTTTCCCTATTCCCACTAAATGTTCCTGAAGGCAGTTAAAATACCTTGCTGCAATGAAGTTTTTTCCATATAAACATTTTTGGAAGTTGGCAAAGGGTGTATAGTCATAATAGGGGAAAAAAACCCGTTATGCAACCATTTTGCAGATAGGTGAGAAAACAAGTATGTTTACTTATGAACACAAGAAGAAAACGGGGCAAGGCATGCAAATGCCAACATGGAAAGATGCCAGCCCAGTGCACTGAATGATCAATAAAGCAGTCTTTGCCCTTATGCAGCATGTATTCAAATTCTTTCTGCTTGACAAAGCATCAGACAAGAAATTTGGATTTGACATCTATGTGAAAGCTTGATTTCTGTACTAGGAGAGCAAGCTCTTGTCACAGAGAAGATCTGGAGCTGTTCTATCAGCTGCAGAGCACAAGCAGTTGGCTATAGACGTCACGAATTCTAGATTATTCTTCACACCATCAGCTCCTGTATCTGTACAGGAAATGGCCAAAGGCCTTCCTGCACCTTCTACTAGCAAATAGATTAACATTGTTCTAAGACTAGGTGTGAGAAGGGTGAGAAATGATACCACAGATAAGTGTTAGGCTGACTAGTCACGTCTGTGTTAAGTTTCAGAAATAGCAGCTGTCATTCTGGTTACAATTGGGTTTAGGGTGTTGGGGGTTTTTTTGCTAAGTTGAAAGTAATTGCTTATTAACCAGCTGCTGCAATAGCAGATGCCACGTTATTTTTAAGCAGGTAACTTCAAGCTGACACAGCTTTTAACAGGCTCCATTATGCTCCCCTGCCAAGCTTCTTCCCACTACTGTGACTTGCTCTTCAGAAGACAACAGTAGCATGTCTAGCTGCAACAGGCCATCAGGTCCACGCAGGAAAATAAAGCAGCCAAGGAGGAGCTTTGCCAATGATATTAAATGTAGATAAAGGTTAATACTGGAAGTATTCCAATTTATACAGTATTAGCCCATATGTAGCATTAAATGCACAATATGGAGATGTCCTAGCCCCACACTGCATTAACTCTTGCTACTATTTTGACCCTGTTGACTAACAAAGTGCAGTGCCTTCATGCTGTTTACAGAACATCCTTCACAGCATACCTCAGGTTCCTTTGCTCCTCTTTGAAGTCATTTACAACACAGCCCTGGAGAACAGAAGCAAATCCCTGTTTCCCCATCCAAGCCTCTTTTCTAGAAAGGAATATGTTTTTTTAAGTAAAACTTGTGATCTGTAGAAGCCATGGGGACTTTAGGAAATCTCATCTGGTTAATACTACTGAAATGCCTCCTACCAGCATTTCTCATATTGCTAAGAACAAATTTGTGAGCCAATGAACACAGCAGGAGCATCCCAAGCTGCCCTGGTAGTGACCCACTCCTGTCAGCATTCTGACCATGCCAGCTACCCTCCACACTGTTCTGAGCACTCTGATCCTTCAGCAGTTGTCATTTAGCTATGCTCTATTGCTCTCCACTCCCCTATCCTGCTGTTTCTTGTGTTTGCTTTATTCATGTCTTTTAAAAGTGCAAAGAGATTTCATAAGACTTCTTTCTAATGGGATTAAATAATCGCCAGGGTTTTTTCCCTACTAGTTTACTCCATAATGAAAATATGTCCTCTATGCCACACACATCCTGAACACAAATTTCTTCTCAATCTATGGTCTAGTACTTCATTTCTAAAAATACAGCAATGACGAGAAACTCACAGCTACTTTGTGGCTTCTTGCAAGAAGCCACAGACATGAATGGAAGGGTCTCTGCAACTGGAGAATTATTTGCTACACCACATTTCTAGCATGACTTTTGAGCATTAGCTCTTTCATCAGAGCAGTATTAATTTACATAAGCACATGCCTACCTAATTTGGAAGTACAGTGACTTGTGTTTCCTAGACGGACTTCAGGACGTGCAACCATGTGGCTTCACAAGGAAATTTCCCAACAGCTAACATATCCCTTCTCCACTTTAAGGGGACAGAATTCTTAAATCTACCAAAACCTACTCTGTTTACCAACCAAGATTATATTTTAGGTATTTAGTTTTAATACTTAAACTCTTTGGTTATTTTTCATTCAATACCTTCTCCTATTTTTCCCAAAACCCAATTATACAGAAATTATGTACTGCAAAATAATTTTGCCTATTAAAGTATGGGAAATCCTCCTGCACTTGTTCAAGAATAGAAGTCAAAAGGAAGAAACCTGGAGAGGGGAGGGATTGTGGTGGTGTTCCCCCACCAAGTAATAATACTACTCGTACCAATTGATTTGTTTTGATACTTTTCAAAAATGCATTTTCTCCTGATACCAAAAGGCCCCAGTAATTGCACTTACTACAGGTGTCCTGTCCTAAAGAACAGAAGCAAGGCACACCTTCCCTTTAGAGATACATCTATTTTCACTCTTATTTCTGTCTCTCCAACCCTAACAGACTCACAGCATCATAAACTTCAGAGCAGAACAGTGAGAAATCAGTTTTCAAGAGAGAAAATTCCCTGTGACATAGAGAAATGAGATCACGTCTCAATTTGTCCAAGTACAAGGAGTGAGACTCTGGAGGACAAAACAAAGGTGCAGAAAGTCAGTTCTCATTAAATAAATCCCTACTTTGAGAGACCCTAGTAGTCAATACAAGTTTATGGCATTTACTTAGCTTAAAATTCACTATTAGTCATGTCTTACTTTGGTTTATGGTATCTGCCTGAGCAGTAAGGAAGAGCCCTATGGCATTACTGTTCTAGGAGGCACAAGATACTACTGTGGTTATAGTTAGTATTTGGATCCATTATTGGCTACCGTTAGGAAAGCTCATACTTCAAAGCAAGTCTGCTGACCCAAAAAGTCCCAAGAGCCACAAACCATAGGGATTCTTCCCAAACCAAGAAGCTCTGATTTAGGAATGCTTAAGCACACTCAAGTACTTGTTTTGTACACAAGTATGTGGTTTGCTTTGGGATTTCAGAGGTGGAGGGAGTAGATATGGAGCTACTGTGTATAGGTGGTTTTGTTAATGAGGCAGGGGTGGAAGGAAGAGAAAGCACAGGAGGCATCAGTGTTTTGAAGCCTTCAGAAAAACAGCCTTTGCCTAACTAATACGAAAAGATGGGGCAAAATTTTTCAGGAGGCCTGGGATTAGGCATTAGCAGCTGAGAATCCAAGCACATTTGTAAAGCGGGAAAATTCCATTTCTACAGATATCCCAAGGACATCCTTACAGGACACAATATCCCCTCTCCTAAGGCTGTCAGGTCTTCCATTAGGAAGCTGGGCAGATGCATAGAGTGCCAAACTATTCACACTCCAACTCCACCAGTAAATACACACTGTCACCTTTCCCTGAGGAGAAGGCAGTGCAGTAGTTACAGTACTACATACTTGCACAAGACATTGTTTGCACCTGAGGATCTTTGATAATAAAATTAAAATGTGATCCTCCAAGAGAATGGACAAACTGAGACATTCAGGCTAAATTCTTGCATAATGTTACAAAGCAACTGAAACCAAACATTTAGACACACAGACAAGTGATCAGTCATCCCTGTTCTGGTCCTGTTCAGCAATCCAGACACCTCTTCCCTGCTCAAAGTAGGCAACAGCAGAGAGAAAGGCTCCCTTCAGAGATTCTCAAAGCTTTCTCCTACACCTTTAATGTTTGCAGAATAGTTCTCTTTCTGCTTGTTATGGGAAGCTTTAGAGATGCCTTCATATAAAAGCTAGTGTGTATAAATGCTGTTGCTCAAATAGCTTTGTATAAGAGTTACTATATTATCATTTAATCATATTTCAGCTACCATAAGGAATTCAAGGAAATGTAAGAAATCCAGTAAACAGTTGAAAAATTGCAGTTCTCAGCACAAGAGGGACAAGATGTGCTGAGAAATAACCCATCACATACTATTTTACATTTATGCAAATATTGCATAGAAGTGCAACAGCCTATTTTGTACCTGGAAGCACTGTATCTATGAACAAACACAGAGCTATAGGCATCAGCCAACAAGACAGTGCCTGCAAACCAGAAATGTGGATAATGTCTCTGCCATGTACTTTTAAACACAGCAGGCTTATATTCAAACAGAAAACTGTATTATAAAAGGAACACAGAGCTGTAGAAGAATTCAAGAGTCACTCATGAGCTGGGCTTCTCAAAAAAATATTTCAAAGAATAAAAATAAAGCAACTTAAGACTTTGATGCCTGTCAATACATTTTGCCTTTTTAATGATATCACCTCCTTTTCATAATAACATATTTATGATCCCTGGTAAATCTGCATTATTATATGCCCTTTAGTTTTATTTTGACTGGGCAGAAGATAAAAAACAAAGAAACAATAGTTCAGAATTAGTTCTTCCCCTTCCCGTGGGGGAAAAGGATACAGATCTGCAGTGCCCTCAGTGTGGGGGTATATCTGAGCTGCTGTTCAAAGGGATGGTATATCCCTATTACTCTGACCATATTTGTCTCCCCTGTGTCAACTCTGATGTTTGAACAGCCCTTCAGGGAACTGATCTATTGGAGAGCTGAACTGGAGGTGGAAATGACTGAACTAGGGAGAAAAGGCAGAGTATGTACCAGTCTGGGCTCTTTAAAATAGCTGCATCCTGTTGTCAAAGGCAATTGGTGTGCAAGAGCTGCCTCCTGAGCAATGGGCATTACTAATTATGTTACTAGTAACACCTCAGCTTTCAATTCAATATCAAAACTATAATCAATCTATTCTAAACAAATCCTACTTGTCCAATGGGCAATGGGTTTTTTGGGTTTTAATCCTCCAGCTTCAACTTGGCTGTACACTGCCAAAATAATTTCACATTGACATAATTTTTACCATAAAGCAGGGTAAACAGTAGCATTTTATTCCATTGCAAATTGGAATACAACACTTAACTCTTTTCCCTTTTCAAGGAAAAAAAAAAAACCTTGAAGTTAGTATTTTAACCTTTACTAGAAGAACTAATGCACGGCAATGTATTGCTTTCAGCTCAGTCCTAGAGGAGCCAGTTCCCAATACTGGCATTACTACTGGTGGCCCTAACTTCCAAGCAGGCCATGGAGAAATCAGTTTTCTTTGTCTGCTTACCATAAAAAGTCTAAATAACAATATTAAAAGTATACTAGAAAGACATACAGGTAGAAGCACAAGTGCTTCCATACTTGAGCCTTGCAGCTCAAGTTACCCTTTTTTTTTTCATCTGCAGAAAGTAAGATACTTGATACTATGTACAGCTACAGCCAAACACAGCATTTTCAGTAACACATGTCTTTTCATTAGTTTCAGAAGACTAGTCCTCAACTTTCATGTGGGCAGGAACACTGTGAAGACAGTTCTGTAGTTCTAGTCAATAGCATTTGGGGGGGTGAAGAAATAACTGCTGTGCAAACAGACATACCTAAAATGCTATGTTAAAGACTCTTGTTTGAGTACTGTTCCACTCAGCCTCCCATCCCAACATAATTAAAATCAGAGTTTGAGAGCAGAGGTTGACTGGCATACTTGGGAGCATAAATAGCCTAAAGCCTGCTTTCATTTGTGTTTATCCTATCTCCCTGCAAAAGAAGGCTGTCAATCCCAGCTACTGAAACACCAGTCGTCCTCCTGTTCTCATCTGTAATTCCACGCGTCCTTGGATACATAGTAAGTTCCCAATGACTTGCAGGAGAGCCACTCAAGTTACATCGTGCAAGATTCATCATCCCTTTTTTGTCCCAAGTCTAAGCAGCACCAACATGTTGCCACCCCCAGAATAGCAGTGCCTCTTGGCTGGGTTTGTGGAGCTCTACTCTTCATCCTGGGATAGGTGCCTGCAGGGAAGTGCCCAGGCCAGCTACAGCCAAGACTGATTCTGTTACAGCAACATAATCCTCAGGGCCACACCCATTTCTGCCAACAGTTGTGGTGGATCATTTTCACTACTGATGCCAGCACGCATTCAGCATTTTAACTTACAATAACTTTTTAAACATACTTAAATTGAAAAGTCAAAGCAAAAACTGCCTGCAGCATCTCCCCCTCTAGGGCCAAGGTACTAGGTTTGGTCCCATGGACACTACTAGAAGAGGTGTTCCACTACACTTGCCCTCTCATTCTCCAAACCAAGATTAAATAGTTTTGGTACAGGAGAGCCGTGCCAGCTGTTTAACTATGAAAAAAAAAAAAAAAAAAAAAGCAGCATGGGGAGAGGACAACACAGATAATTTGGGATCCATCATCTGTTATTAGGTCACTGGATTCCCACATAGTGTTGCGGTCAAACTCCCTCTAGCTTCCACACAAAGCTGCTGTTGGCAGAAGCTCTTATCCCAGAGATAACAGCTCTGCTTGGACCCAAACTAACCCATCTAGCTCTGCCAAATGAGTCTCAAAATACATTCTCCACCACAGCTTCCAAGACTGACAGTCTGCAAGTAGGTTTTTTTCTGGGGTTTCATTCATTCATTCTATGTTAGGAACTATAAGAAACTGTAATTTTAACCTGGAAGTGGGCTGAAAACCCAAGCTTTAAATTTGTCTAGCTAGACTCAACAGCTTTTTTTAAAGGTGCAATGACTTCTGTGCTGTGAGAACAACAAGTGATGTATACTGCTGTTGATTTCAACAGATGGGTACTATTTAACATTTCCATGCAACAAACAATTAAGGAAGAGAGTTTGATGACAGTGAGTGGTGTTTCTGGTGTTTTTATGTGTGGCCCCTGCTATGAGATGGGGCATGCAGCACAGGATTATGTTCAAAAATGCAGGTTTTTTTCTCCTGATACCCGCAAAGCCATGCAGTCATGACTCAGATTTCTTCTGTAAGCAGAAGAAAGGAATACTCCTCAACATAATGAAGACTCTTGAAGAAATCCAAATGGTTGTCATGTCAAAAATGTAATAGAATCACAGAATTGTTTAGGTTGGAAATGAGCCTTGAGATCATTTGAGTTCAACTGTTAACTGTTAATTCAGCCAAGTCCAACAGACATTTATGTCCCCAGGTGCCGCATCCACACATCTTTTAACTACTTCCAGGGATGGCAATTCCACCACTTCCCTGGGGTAGCCTGGTCCAATACTTGGCAATCCTTTCCAAGAAGAAATTTTTTCCAATATCCAATCTAAACCTCCTCTGGAAGAACTGGAGGCCATTTACTCTCGTCCTATTGCTGGCTGCGTAGGAGAAGAGGCCAACCCCCACCTGTCTACAACCTCCTTTGAGTCAGCTGTAGAGAGTAGTAGGATAGTCCCTGAGCCTCCTTTATTCCAGGCTGAACCCCCACCTCCCTCAGATGCCCCTCCAAGGACTGGTCCTCTACAGAGTTGTGGATTCACCTGACACAGCACAAGCATTCAGCAGGTAACTTTTTAAGAGCACACTTTGTGCCATACACACACACACACACACACGACAGACTCCTCCAGCCTCTGCAGAAAGCAGCATGCTAGTGTCTGGTTATGATTAGCACAGGCTCTGAGTGATGCCACATGTTAATGGCCTGTCCTGTTGGTGACTCAGCCTGTGGCTGCAGAATGTGTGCAGGGTGCAAATGAAGCCAACATCAGAGTTCAGCAAACGAACAAGACATCAAGTGCTGCGGGTTTGGCTTGGAGCCAGCAGCAGCACTCAGCCTTGCCACGTGGGCAAGTGTGTGTGTGTGTTTTCCCCACCTTCCTGCACTAGCTGTCTTTTTGAAGACATCTGCACTTGATTTGGTTTCTTGGTATGCAGTTAGGCTGTATTAATCAGCAAGACAAAAACACACTGCACAGGAGCCATTAACCTCCTTCAGATGTCCCTACAATGGCCTCATGGCAGCTGCTAGATGAATAATCTTATTATCAGACATAAGGAAGTAGAAGTCTAATCTCCACAAAGCCTGTTATTTTTACGGGGCAATATAGCTCAGCCAGAGACAAAAAAAATGGGTGCAGGGACAGGGCTCTGGAAACTCATTGACTAATTAATGAAAAACAAACTGATCTCCAATGAAACACTCCCTGTTCAAATGTCATCTTAGAAGAGTTAAAGGCATTTGTGGACTTCTGGTTTAAACATGCTACAAAGCAAAGCCATGTTTTGCAGTTACTACAGAACTGAGTGAACACAATTGCAGCTTAGAGCACAGCAAGTGTCTGAACCAGGACAGACACAAGGGCAGGATTTACGGTATTTTGAAGCAGCTTGCATAGGAAATAATTGATTTGCACTTGACTTGCCACCTGCTCATGTGGGAGGCGAACTCATACACACAAAGCCCTAAGATAGCTAAGGTTCATAATTTCCTCTTCAAGAACTTTCCAGACAAGCTCTTTTGCATGGATTCAAAAGAATATCGCACAGGCACTCCAGAAAGCATTATTCAAGCCACGTGAAGCTAGTAACTTCAAAATAAAAAATTCTTTACTTTCTTGCCAAAGGCTGATTTTTTCCCAAGCCTAGTAGGTTAACTAAACGAGGTCTCAAGTCCAGGCTGTTCAAGACATCTTCTACTATCTTGTATGCATCTAGAAAGTTCTATTATCTAATGTGACCTATTACCTTCAATTAATGAGTTAAGAATTCCTTCTGATCACCACCATTTTACCCAGGTTTGTTTTACGCAAAACACACCTTACACACATGGGACAGAGGTAAAAGCTCAGACAGCTTCAGGTGCCTGACAGATGACTCTAATCTAATCAGTATAAATTACTAACAGCAAATATTGCTACACACCTACCAAGGTTTTTCTTATCTCCAGGTTTGTTTTTTGTGAGGCGTAAGTATCACGTTATCTTGATGCTCAACAAAACCATGTGAGAAGATGTTGGGTTAGAAGGGTCTGAGCCCAGAGGGGCAAGTCAGTATTAGGGTGCTCTCTGTACAGCAGTAATTGCTTCACTGTAGTTTGGGAAGAGTGGTTTGGGTTTGAAATGCTATTATGAATGGACCCATATAATTTTGGAGACTGCCAGTGATAATGAGCAAGACCACTTTACTATTTATTTTCAAAAACCCAAACAGCCGACAGGAAGTCATACCATATTCTAGTCAAACCCAGGATATAATACTTTTATGAACTCTTTTATTTGCATTAGATAAGACCCATAAGCAGAGAAGATGATCCAAACAGGTTTTGCAATAAAAAAACATGCATGATACATCAAAACTGATCACCAAGTTTCTGAAATAGCTTTATTTTAAAATAAAGCTAAACACATACCTACACCATACTGGAGAGCCACCCCTTTTGTGTGCATGTGTGTAGTTGTAGGGGTTTTTGTTTAGTTTGAACAATTGGTTCACTCACTGTGGTTGTTATACTATTGCCAAGAGAGACTGAAAAAATTAAAAATGCAACAAAGACAAAAAAGCAAATTGAATCTAAGGTCCGTAAAAATTGTGGAATGTACATATTATGTTAGCAACTTAAGTCCAGGACCAGATTTTAATTTTACAACTACATTAACAACAAAATTCCATAAAGTTGTTAATGCCTTCTGTGTTACTACTTAGCAGGGGGAGAACAACAAAATTAGTCTTTCGTGTTACAAACCTTATGCTAAGAGTGAAGATAATTTGTCCTAGTTGACTTGGAACAATTTCAACTAAAATATATTAATCTCCAAATGAAGCATTTCTAAATTGATCTTATCACTAGTATTTACTGTCCCCTTGCTTTCCTCAGTCTTCCCCCTCTGTCCCTAAAAAATACAGAAAAATAAAGAGGAAATTGAAAATTCAATTTGATCTGATGTTTTGTGCTTATGGGCCCAGCCACACTTTATCAGCATTTAAGGGCCTTGTTTGCTTTATTTTAAAATAGGCTTTGCACATCTTATTAAATCAGACATATTTTATTATGGATTTTTATAAGCCATATAAATTTAAAAGTATTATAAACCTTATAAATTTTATAAGGTTTATAATACTCTAAATATAACCAAATTAAAGTAGCATCTTCTTTTCAAAACACACTTGTCACTGGATTCATTTTAGACACGACAAACAAGCCAAGTACCATATTAAGTATTCTTAGGCATACTGAATATCATTTTACTTCTTGTCCCACTATCACTATCTTTACAAGTGCTATTGAGAAGTCTTTACCTGTACCAGACAAGCATCCTGCAAAAGCAATGTCCCTTGTGCAAAGCAGCCAAGTAAATTCTCAGTACTGGGTAGCTAACAGATCTTTTGTTGTCACTTAGATGGAAAGAGCATACTTACTGCTACGAAGAGCATGCAGTACATAGAGAATGAAGAATGGCCAGAATAAAATGAAAGTCTGGAAGAGAAAAATCAGACATCAGTTTTCTTTTACAACATTTGGTCTGCAGTGATGCTAATCTATATTATACAACTGAACTAGTAAAATGCAAACATGTCCATACTACTCTTCAAGGAGGCTCCCTAGCCACATCACACAGATTTTGACAAACAGTACAGACTTCACTACTCAGCAGTTATCCTTTTCCAGAGTTAAGCTGATCTCTACGTCAGGCAGTAAGTACTAGACTTTTGACTGAAGTTTGAACAGCAAGGGAACACATCTTCAAAGACAGTAATCAACGGTCCTTTAATAGTTCATCCTGAAAAATGCCAGAATACTTTAAATATAATTACTTCTTAAAATTCCTTACCTTATAGTCAATATATGTATGAATACAAAGGACATTAATCACCCCAAAAAATTACTTGCATTTAGTTACCATCAAGAGGTAGTAGTTAACAACTCATATCTAGTAGTTTAAATTACATTTGTTCATCTTTGTGAAACGTATCATTCACACAGACTCTCATCATTTGTCATTGAAGAGTAGGGGGAAAGGCAGGAGTGCAGTTTATTAGCCAGCCGACTGCAAAAGATGACACCTCATCTAGTATTTGTAGAAATGATTCGTGCTTGGCGATCTCATTTAAAGTGTCAACATTGCCTTCAGCTCCCAAAGGCTTTTATCAGGTCCAGGCTGAAGGGACTTGACAGTTGACAACAAAGTCCAGGATTCCTTTGGCCAAGCCCTCCCCTGCACAGCTGGCTTTGTGAGGAGCCACAGCGGTAAAATAAATGCCAATCAACTCTTCAAGAAGAGAAGGCAAAACAGAAAGGCATTTCTAATTTAGTCTTAAGCAGGGAAATGAAAGAACTGTACTTAGCACTACTTTTTTCCATTTTATGCACAGAGCCTTGTAACAGTGCTGCTTCACAGGCCACCAGGCAGGTCTCAGCCAGCCCCCTGTGCAATTTAACTACACAACCAGAGCACTCCTCCCTCAGCAGTTTGGCATACAAAAACATGGCCAGTTTAATAAAGTTTCATAGCTCCGCAGACTGACTTCTACCATATCCAGCAGGTCCCTTGTTTTGGAGCCTCTGCCAGGCAGAGACCCCGAGGCCAGAGAAATTCCTGGTCAAGGGAAACATTTCCACTCTCTGGACTAGGAGTAGCGAAGACAGCTCTGTTAGCAGAGCAGATGTGCTCTGGTAACATGCAGCAACATAATGAGGTTAAAAATACCCTACTCAAAGGGTACCACAAAGAAGGCAATGAAACTATCTTATGCACAAGTGAAAACTGCAAAACTTCCTGAATTAATTTGCACGCATAGCATTTAGAAACTGCATCAGAAAAAGCCTACATAGGTTGATTCCAGAGGTTTTAGAGCTTTTGGTTTATGGTTGATTTAAAACACTGGCAATCACTTTTGGGTTCAGAGGTACTAAATAAGAAATCTGAAATAAAATTACTTTTGTTTCACCAACTGGTATTTTCCAATTAACTTCTTAAAAAGAACAACTTTGACAGTGTAGTAAATTCAGATGTTTAAAGTTCAAACCCATTAAGATTACACTGTAGCTAGACATCCCTTTTCCACTCTTGTACTTTAACACTTAAAATTTCTGGGCAAGAGTCCACCAGGAAAACCAATACAAGAAGCATTTTGAAGAGCCCTGTCCTTCAAACATGTCATCTGAGAATGCAAAGCATGCTGTTCTACAGAAGATACAGAATAAAGAATTCTTGACTCCTATGACAATATTTTATCCAATACCTCTGGGGCTATTCCTGTTGGCCATAAGATAACATTTCCTACAATTATTGAAAGCAACATGTTGCCAACTGAAGATGATTTTAGACTAGTAAGTGATAAAAGGCAAAAATGCCATTCTTTAAGTTTATTTTGGAATTCCTATACCCTTTTAAAAGTGTTCTTCTTGACTACTGGTCTTTTTTGCTTCAGGAATGTATTAGCCTAAGGTTCATTAATAATGCCTTGTCGCAGGTTGAAGATGACAAATTTTGAATGTATTCTTATCGGGCGTGGATAAGTATGCTGTACATGACTAAAAATATTGTGCTTAGCACATGAAGTATTGCCAGAAGTACAGCTGGGACAAAATATTGATCCAACTTGCACATTGTGCAATCCCATTGAAATTTCTTTGGCAATACTGCTGTCTCTAGACTTTTTTAAAAGCAGACATTTAAAAAAATCTTCAAATCTTTTCAAAACACCAAGATTGACAATGAAAGATTTCCCAACAATTCATCAGCACATAAGTAACATCTTCCCAAAGCCAGGAGAATGTCGTGTCTATCAGACTAGCCAAGGACTTGCACAGTCCAGGCTTCTTTGTGATCCTACTGCAAGTGGTGTTTTGCCATGAGCCGGCAGTAAAATGGTATAGACAACTCTCCAAATCCCCACCTTTCTCCAGTGAAAGAAAAGGCTAGCTTGTCCCAGTAGGAATTCACACATCAGATTCCAAAATATCCTTTTCAAAACAGTCTTAGAACAATATCCAGTGAAACTAAAGTATCGTGAAAATGAGCTGGCAATTGCAATCTTGATCTGACTGTTTCCTAAACTGCTAATTCTGACATCAAAAAACCAGTTTTTCAGAGGTCTGTGTCTTTCACTCCATACCTACCTCACAGATCTCTTCCTATGTCAGGAACAGGGCTTCATTTTAACAGGAAAAATGCATAAGCTTTAATTACTTCCACTTGGAGAATGTATTATTCTTAAGTTAGAAAAATGCCTTATGTAGTAACATAAAACCAGCTACAAGTCTCAGTTGAGGTCTGAAGTACACTCCTAGTTTCCAATGTACACAGTAGAGCCGGACATCATAAAACAGTCTTGCAACAAGGTAATTTAAGGTCTGTTTTGCTTTCTTGACACTTAGTTTTGTTATTAATTTCACATGGTTTCCAATAAAGACAACAGTTAAGATACAATAGCTCTTAAAAAGGTTGCCGTAACATTGACTACAATTTATCACTATGGTTTATGGTTTTAAAATGTCTGCATTTTTAAAGAATACCTGGAAAAATAATGAAACTACAGACAATTCCTACAAGAAGCAAATCAGCTGAACCACTTTGTTATTTTAGCCAGGATTTCTAAGACCAGATAAGCAAGACCAAGAGAGATTGCCTTGGAGGACTTGATGTTGACAGCTTTCTATTACCTTCCATGCTCAAGGCCAGCTTAGCCTAGGGAGCAGAACCACCCTGACAGGTTATGTTTCTTCAATTAGTAGAAAAATGGAACATAGCACACAGGACATAAAAGGTTCATTTGTCTTGGACTGTGACTTACAAGAAAGAGCATGTTTTAAGTAGTAGGTTCTGCTTGGCACAATTTTATAAAGTGCATGATTTCTTAAGTGAATTACTGCACACTGGAACTCAGTAAATAAGCTTGATGTCTTGTTTTCATTTAATGCCTTCACATGAACACCTGAATGTGCAGAAACTTTAAGACAACTGCAGGAATCTGACAAGGAAATTAACAGCTTTGGGAAACACAAGACTAGAGAACAGCTAAACACATATGGTACAGTGGAACATTAAACGGTGAGAAATTGAAGTAAATGACAGTAGAAAGAGATATGCCATAAGAAAGGGCATCCTGTGGTGCTACAACAAACCTGGCTGAATGATAAGGAAATCTTCCCAACCTAACTACAGAATTATGGAATAATCCCTTGGAGAAAAACAGAAGGCTCAGCAAAACATTATGCACACTCCCATATCCAAGCAAATAAATACACCCAGCTGGATTAGCCAGCACGTCCTTTCCATCTTCAAGTTCCCTGGATTCTCCCAGTCTGACTCAAAGCTTCCACTGACATTTGTGTTACCCATTCCATGACCTGGAAGGGAATAAATGCCAGAGTGCTGCAGCTCAGCATGCCTGTGTTGAGTAAACCAACTCCTGTGACAAGCAAGCCATGTGCTTGTCAGTGAAATATTCCTAGTATTTCAGTGCCATGGTTGTGGGGGAGATACGGGTAGGCTGGACTGGAGAGGGACAGGCGAAGCGGAAGACCCTCGGGATGTTACGTGAGAGGGAAAGAATTTAAAGATAAGCAATCCCCCAGTGACCAGTCACCTTCTCTCCTTTCTGTTCATCTCCTTTTTTGGAAATATAGTAAGACCCCCGATAAGGGGGTGAACCAAAGAGTATTTAAACTGCATGTAACCGTTAATAAACGCATTTTTAACCGTCTGCCATAATGGTGTAGCGTGTTAATGTCCGAGCGACACACCTAGCTTGTGTTCGCCGTGCCGTCTTATCCTAGACACCAGGCCACCAGGGTTGTGGATAAAAAACCGCAACATTTTGGTGCCGATAACCCGGGAAAAGGACCTAGGGGAAAACGGGGATACGCCTGGAAAGGAGGCGGCGGCGGTGGCGGCTGGACCCGATCCACTGCGAAAAGGGGGGACGCCCCCGGAGTGTCAGCGAGACCATGGAAACCCTGGCGCAGGTAGTGAAACTTTTAAAAAGACAATGGGGAATACGCTGTGAACAAAAGAATTTATATCTTGCTATTGCAAGGCTTATAAATTTGGGCACGATCCAAAGGCCTATAGATATATTAAATGTAGAAAGGTGGGAGAGTTATACTGCCGCTTTGGCAGAGGATGCAAAAGTTACCGGCAGTGGAAAGAATCTCAAAGCTTGGGGAAATCTGGAGGCTGCCTTGAAAAAAGCAAGGGAAGAACAAGAGACCTGGGTAGCAATTAAAACCTGTTTATTTGCTGGAACACAGACAGGGGAAAGAGGGTTGGAAGCCGCGGGAGCCCCCAGGGACGGCCAGCCTGCCGGTGGGGACATGCGGGGAGGGGACGGGCGCTCCCCCCGTTGGAGCCCACCCCCGGACCTCCCAGGCTGTGGGGGGGACCCTCGGACCCCGCCGGGCAAACCCCCGGACCCAAAGAACCCCCCAGAGCCTCCCGAAAGAGGCGCGGGTTCCCCTTCACCCCCCCGCCGCTTTTCCCCGCGGGACCCGCCCGTACCCGACGGCGCTGGGCTGTCGCCGCGCGCTGACAGCGACGGGGAGCCGCGGGGTCGGGAATCGCCCCAGTACACCCGGCGGGGCACCGGCGGACAGCCGGAATCGGCGGCACCGCCGCCGACCGCGCGGAGCGCCGATCCGCCGGTTCCGGGAGTGCTGCCGAGCGAGCGGAGTCCCGCCCGCTTTTCAGAGCCGGCGGAAGCGAACGCGCTTCGCCCGGCCGCCGAATCGGAGCGGCGGGAGCCGGGGGAGACGCAAACCCTGTGGGAGAAGCTGGCGTGGGAAGCGAGAAACGCAGAGAAAAATGCCGAGAAGGCGACGCGGCCCCCCCCTCCCCCCTACCTCCAGCGCACCGGACGTGACTGGGAACGGGGGGGGGCCCCTTCGCCACGAGGCATGGGAAAACCGGAAATGAAAACCCCCACAGAGGCGCACGCGCGGCAGGGAAGCTCGGGCGAGCCGATCTGCACTGCGCACGCGTGGGAGAGCGAGTGGGGGGGCGAGCGAGGTCGGAAACCCCCCCCAATGGCGTTTTTCGGAGGAGACACCCCCCCGTGGGGGGGGCGCGGCGAGCCCTGGGGGTGGGAACGGGACTGCCCACAGGAGGCGTGGCGGCGCCACCCCCGGGAAGGGGGGAGGGACCGGACCCGGGAGGCGGAACGGGGACGGACCCGAGGGTCCGCCCAAAGCCACCCCCGGAAGGCGGAGCGAGGGCGGAGCCGAACAAAAAGGCACAGCCGGCCGGAAATGTATCAGCAGTTAGCTTCCGACACGGAGGGAAGCTACAACTCCTCAGATAGCCTTACAGACGGCTCAGGGACCGGCTCAGATTCCGAAACAGAGACAACAGAGTTTATGGGTTTTTTACCCAAATCAAACAAAGCTTTTTATAATACAGGGGAACAAACACAACATAAACTCACAGATTGGGGCAAAATAAAGATAGCTTGTGCTGAATGGAAACCAGCGGCAGCCATTCATGCATTTCCAGTTAGGGTGTCAGGGGTGAGACAAAATCAGAGAAGGACGTACACACCTTTAAATACAAAAGAAATACAAGCAGTGGTGAAAGCAATTCAAGAAAAGGGAATGGGTTCAGCTGTAGTATCTACGTTAATAGATGGGCTTTTCAGCAATGATGATTTGTTGCCTTTTGATATTTCACAGATAACTCGCATGTTTTTTGATGGGGCAGGGTTGATTCTATTTCAGCAGGAATGGTCTGATCAGTGCACAGCTGTGTTGGCCCAAGCCTCAGGGCAGGGACAGTCCCTACATGGCTCTACCCTCTCCAGGCTTCTGGGCAAACATGACGATGTGGCAACACCACAAGATCAGGCAGCACGCCTCACAGCAGAGGAGGTCAGAGCCACGACTAGGGCGGCCCGAGAAGCTATTAAATTAGCTTCAAGGGTGGTAGATCATGCCACGCCTTGGTCCACCATCAAGCAGGGGGAGAGTGAGAAGTTCACGACTTTTGTAGATCGCTTGCAAGCTGCAATCGATTCATCTACTCTGCCTGAGGCGGCAAAGGGACCTGTGGTGACAGACTGTTTAAAACAACAATGCAATACTGTCACCAAAGACATCTTGCGTTCTCTGCCAGTGGGAGCCAGTCTGGCTGACATGATCAAGCATGTAGCCAAAGAAGAACAACTAATCCCAATGCAGGCAACCATCCATACCATAACCAATGCAATAGTCTGCATGAAGTGTGGCCAAACAGGTCATCTGGCAGAAAGCTGTCCTCAGCCAGCACAGCAGCCTGTGGTAGCACCCCCGACCCAACAGCGTCAGAAGCCAACCTGCTGGAGCTGTGGAAAAAAGGGTCACTTAGCCAGGGAGTGCCGATCCAAGCCCCGGGGAAACGGAAAGGGGAGGAGGCAGGCGGGCCAAATTCAGCTTCCTCCCACTGTGAGATGGCCCATTTTTCCCAACACCCAGTGGGGTGGGGGGCCTTCATACCCCATATATATACAGGACCCAGTCAGCATTACATCCCCACCAACCATTCAGTGGCAGAATGGTGCAGCAACAATTTCACAACCCCCACCACCACAAACTGTGCAAGTGTCACAGGGTCAGCAGGGGGCGCCCCAGAGCGGAACCCCTGGGTGGCCTTGGTCATGAAAGTAGGGAAAGAGCCCATGAGGGTTTGGGGAAAATGCCAGCTCTATGGCAGTCGGGACCCTCATGTTCTAGGGCTTCAGTTTTTGGCAGACACAGGATCAGATTGTACGATCATCCCTCAATCAAATTGGCCCAGGCATTGGCAAGTCAGGGAAGTCCCTCCTGTGAACGGGGTGGGGGGACAATCCAGAGCTTGGAAAAGCACCCAACTAGTAGCCATAACACTTCACACAAAAAAGGGACCAGAACAAACCGTCGCAATTTATCCCTACATTTTGCAAAACTCTCCACCCTTGATAGGAAGGGATGTTCTAGCCTTGCTGGGAGTCAGAATCACAAATTTATGATAAGGGCCACTGCTGCACACCCATTGCTCCCGATCAAATTGACTTGGAAATCGTCAGACCCCGTTTGGATTGAGCAGTGGCCCCTCTCAGAGCCTCGAGTAGCAGCATTGCTGGAACTGGTTGAACGGGAACTGCAAAAAGGTCACATAGAACCCTCCACAAGCCCATGGAACACTCCTGTGTTTGTAATTCCCAAAAGGTCTGGAGAGGGCTATCGCCTAGTCCACGACCTGAGGGAAGTGAACAAAACAATCAGACCCATAGGTCCAGTTCAGACACTGTTACCTATGAACTCAGCCATCCCTGAAGGACAGCCATGTGCAGTTTTGGACATTAAAGACTGTTTCTTTTCAATACCACTGCATCCTGAGGACAGGGAACGGTTTGCTTTTTCCGTGGTTTTCCCAAATGGCAAGCGGCCCAGCCTGCGTTTCCAGTGGAAAGTTCTCCCGCAAGGCATGGTCGACAGCCCAACTATTTGCCAGATCACCGTGGACAAAGCGCTGATGCCAGTCCGACACTCTCATCCCACTGCAACCATCATACAGTACATGGACGACATCTTGGTCTCAGCACCATCAGCGAGTCAAGTGGATCACCTGGTATCCGTGATCACAGAGATTCTCCAGGCCAACGGCTTCGAAATCGCAAGCGCGAAGATCAAGAAAGGACCCTGCATCACCTTCCTGGGAGTGGGGATCACAAACTCCTACGTGACACTCCCAAGGTGAAAATTCACCGAGACATCAAGACGCTTCATGACATGCAACGCCTGGTAGGATCGCTGCAGTGGCTTCGCAACATCATCCTGATTCCTCCTGAGATCATGGACCCTTTGCATGACCTCCTGAAAGGAAAGCATCCCTGGGAACTCAAGGAGCTGACACCGCAAGCAGCAAGCTCCCTCGACTTCATCGAAGGACAGATGTCCACTGGTACACTTGCCAGATGGAACCCAGTGATGCCCTTGGACTTGTATGTACATTTCACACCAAAAGGGGGAGTGGGAGCGCTGGCCCAAGGACCTTCTGAAAAAGCCCGACCAGTTCAATGGGTGGTCCTTGGAAAACCAGCTCGTGCATTCTCCCCAGCAATAGAATGCATCTCTAACCTCATCATGAAAGGCAGAAAGCTCGCCTTGAAACACTTAGGGACTGAGCCAACGAGAATTCACCTTCCTTTTCGCAAGCAACCAACCACAGAATCAACCACAATCTCAGAACACCTAGCCCTTGCTCTCATCGGATTCGGAGGAGAAATCTGCTACTCCACCAGACCACCTTGGACTCAGCTGCTGACCATAGTCGACATAGACATGCCACCGAAGGTCATGGACAGACCACAACCAGGGCCAACAGTTTTCACAGACGCTTCCTCCACGACTTCCACCGCGACAGCAGTGTGGCAGGCAGAAGAGAAATGGCATTGCGTCAAAGCAAGTGACCCCACACTGTCGGTGCAGCAATTGGAAGCGACAGCAGTAGTCCTGGCGTGTGGACTCTTCCAAGACGAACACCTGAACATCGTAACAGACTCTATATTCGTGGCAAAGCTCTGTCTGGCTATGACAGGACCAGGTGTGTCAACATCAACAGCAGCCCTGATGCTCGAAGAAGCGCTTTCTTCACGAAAGGGCACAGTATCTGTCATTCACATCAACAGCCACAACCCAGTCAAAGGTTACTTCCAGATCGGCAATGACAAGGCGGACGAAGCGGCGAAAGGCGTCTGGACGCTGCAAGAAGCCCGTCAGCTGCACGAATCCCTCCACATTGGACCCAAAGCACTGGCAAAGAGATGCGGAATCACCACAGCAGATGCCAAACATGTAGTGGCCACATGCCCTCACTGCCAGAAGTCACCCCTGTGGACCAGTGGGGTCAACCCCAGAGGTCTCAAGCCCTCAGAAGTCTGGCAGTCAGATTTCACCTTGTGTCAACTGCTGAAGCCCCGAGCATGGCTCGCAGTGACCGTGGACACATTCAGTGGAATGATCATAGCCACGCAGCATCACAAAGCTAACTCCAAAGCCACAATTCAGCACTGGCTGACAGCTATGGCGTGGCTTGGCATTCCCAAACAGATCAAAACTGACAATGGTTCCAATTTCATTTCCAAACCAGTGCAGGAATTTGCCTCGAAATGGGGGATCACATTAGTACAAGGCATACCATACAATAGCACCGGACAAGCTATAGTTGAGCGGGCAAACCAGACTCTGAAAAATAAAATAGAGGTGTTGGCAAAAGCAGAAGGTTTGACCAACTCCATCCCCTCAGGAGAACAGACACGTATACTGGCAACAGCTCTGATAGCATTGAATCAGTTCCCTAGAGGAAATGAAACAAACAGTCCTGTTCAAAAACACTGGGCCTCCAAAATGATAGAGGAAGGCCCACAGGTTGCAATTAGGAATGAGCTGGGTGAGTGGGAACGGGGCTGGAAACTGATGCTTGCAGGGCGAGGGTATGCAGCTGTCAGAAAGGACGGGAAAACCAGGTGGTGTCCTCTCAAATCAATCAAACCTGATCTTCACAGTGAGCAGAATGAGACTAATGAAAACTGTGAGTTTCTGTTTACAGGACATGCTGGTGGGGCGGCCACGTAATGCATACATGCCCCTTCCAGAGGAACGAGACACGCCACCAAAACGTCAGACAGCAGCAGAGAAACCCAAGCGGGTGAGACCCAAGCATCAACGACACATCTGTGTGATCTTGTTCTTGGGGCTCATTGCCAGAGGACAAGCCAGCCCAGATTACTACCCACATCAGCCATTCAGGTGGGTCATGAGACACCTTTCCAGCAACAAGGTGCTCAGAGCCATCACCACACCAAACACTCCATCCTTCGTGCTTCGCACCAGCGATCTGTTTCCAGGACGACCAACGATAAATTCCTTCTCAACACCCGTGTACATATCCTACTGGTGCCCAGCTTCAAACCCAGGGAAAGGTTATTGTAATCACCCTGGGTGGGGATACTGCGGGCACTGGGGCTGTGAAACTATAGTCACAGATGCCAGGCCATCAGGATTTGGGTGGGACCCACCAGAGCCCGACCAGTTCCTGCAGTTCACCTGGGCACCCGCAGGTTGCAAAATACCTCCTTCTGTACAGGCAAACCCCCATCGAAACAGTTATAAAATCACAAAATTTAAAAAATGTTTGTACTATAAAATGACAGTCTTGCAGCCAAATCATCCTGGTTGGACAGTGGGTAAGACATGGACAGTGGTCCTCCACGGGACAAAAGAGTGGGTGAATGTGCGAATTACCAGGTTCCGGCTTTCCGCACCCCGAGCGGTTGGACCCAACAAGGTGATTAAAAGCACACAGATAGAGAAAAACATAACAAACCCCAAAACCTTACCCGCGAGTGTCACAGAAAACCCAACCAGTGATGAGAAAGCTTTCCAGATAGGCCGATTCGTCAAATCAGACCCAGACCCAATCCTTCGTATGTTAGATGCTACTTTTCTATCCCTGAATGAATCTAACCCTAACCTAACTAACTCTTGTTGGCTTTGTTATGATGTCCAACCCCCTTTCTATGAAGGAGTTGCTGTGAACACTTCATTCACTTACTCCACAGCCAATGCACCTCATCAGTGCAGATGGGACACACCCCGCAGAGGTATCACCCTGAGCCAAGTCTCAGGTCGGGGCAGATGTTTTGGAAATGCAGCCCTAGCTAAGCGAAAAGGGGATGTTTGTGCCAAAATTGTCAAGCCCAACAGAAAAAATAACAACAAATGGGTGGTCCCAGCTGCATCAGCAATGTGGGTTTGTCAGAGATCCGGAGTAAGTCCTTGTGTGTTTCTTCCCAAGTTCAATGATTCTAACGATTTCTGTGTCCAAGTTCTGATTGTTCCTAGGGTCCTGTACCACCCAGATGAAGAGGTATACAACCTTTTCGAAGAACCCAGCCGGCTTCACAAAAGAGAGATACTGACAGGAATAACCATAGCCATGCTACTTGGCTTGGGAGCCGCTGGAACGGCAACAGGTGTCTCGGCCCTAGCAACACAGCACCAAGGACTGTCTCAACTGCAAATGACCATTGATGAGGACTTGCAAAGGATCGAGAAATCCATTTCATACCTAGAGAAGTCAGTCTCTTCGCTCTCGGAAGTGGTTCTGCAGAACAGGCGAGGCTTGGACCTCCTGTTCATGCAGCAAGGAGGCCTGTGTGCAGCCCTGAAGGAAGAATGCTGTTTTTATGCAGATCACACCGGGGTAGTAAGAGACTCGATGGCAGAACTTCGAAACAGACTGGCTCAGAGACAAAAAGATAGAGAGGCTCAGCAAGGCTGGTTCGAATCCTGGTTTAACCAATCCCCATGGTTAACCACGTTGATTTCCACTTTAGTAGGCCCATTGGCAATGCTACTTTTGACAGCTATCTTCGGACCATGCCTGCTGAACAAGATAGTTTCATTTGTTAGAGCTCGCCTAGAACGGACTAACATTCTGTTCCTAGGCCTGCATGAAATGCCGTGAATTAATCAGGGAACATTGCCAGTCACAAGCTTTTCCGAACTTGCCTGGCAAAAACTTACTCAGGTTTCCAAACTCCTTCTCCCTTTAGTTAAATACTAACCTTCTACCTCATTTAGTGTTTTTATATATATATATATATATATACATATATCTACCTCATTTCTTTAGTGATAGAAGGGGGGGAGATGTGGGGGAGATACGGGTAGGCTGGACTGGAGAGGGACAGGCGAAGCGGAAGACCCTCGGGATGTTACGTGAGAGGGAAAGAATTTAAAGATAAGCAATCCCCCAGTGACCAGTCACCTTCTCTCCTTTCTGTTCATCTCCTTTTTTGGAAATATAGTAAGACCCCCGATAAGGGGGTGAACCAAAGAGTATTTAAACTGCATGTAACCGTTAATAAACGCATTTTTAACCGTCTGCCATAATGGTGTAGCGTGTTAATGTCCGAGCGACACACCTAGCTTGTGTTCGCCGTGCCGTCTTATCCTAGACACCAGGCCACCAGGGTTGTGGATAAAAAACCGCAACACATGGTTTAAAGTCCTAAGTTTTGCACTTGAACGCCACATTCCTTAAAGTCAAATTTCTCTGTCTTGAACAATCAAGTTGTTCTACCAAGATCTACTCTTTCTTCATGTGCTGGACTTGCACCACTACAGCTTGCAAGACCGGTGTGGGCTGGAAGGTTTGAGGACTCTGAAATTAAGCACTTTTGTCATTACTGCAAAGAAAAATTTAAACAGATACAAAAGCTGTTCACCTACTGAACAATATCACGAACTACTCAGAACACCATGTTCCCAATCCCTCCACTTTTTTCCTTCTCTGCCAGTATATAATTATATCCACACTTCAGTACAAAGCCATATATTTACACACAGGAAAATGCTGCCAGAGTCTTTCCAATTCAGTAATCCTCATCTGAAAATTTTCATTTACAGCTTTTTAAACAGGAGACCTAATATTTAATAGCAAGTATCTTGCACAATTCCCTAAACACCGGGAAATGTTAAACACTGGGGTGAAGGGTGAATCTACTCAGCTCTGCTTTTTTCAGTGGCAGATAGTGAGGAAACTGTCAATGCTGACATGTAATACACAGGATTTAATACCATGACCACTTTTTTGCAGACTTTCCACATTTTTCCTTTTACAGTCTATCACACACAATTAAATTTCCCTGATTATCCTACTGACATAAACCGAATCTATCAGGTTCTAGGAAGAGATAGGTATTTACTAATTTCTAACCACCTTCCTAACCACCAGCCTTTGAAACAAACACTGCAGACTGTGCAAGAAACAGGGGTACAAAGTAACTTTTCCCCAAACTCAGGATCAACACGAAGTAGTTTTAATCAGCAGTAAGTAGTACAAGGGTTGTCTTCACTGCTATATTGACCAGATTCCAAAGTTGGTTAAAAGATTCTGCTGACATGATTTGATGGGTGTTTGTTTCTTCACTCTCTGGGAATTGAAGAAATTAACTGACCATACATTCAGGTGTGCAGATACTCTGTAAATGTTATTTAAACAAAAATATTACACACTGATGGAACAACCTAACAGAGCAATGACTACTTAAGCTAGCTATTTTGCATCTGACAGCAGAAGTTTATATCAGCAGCTACCAGGGGAATAAACTTGATTGAAAAATAACCAGTAATAAATTTCATACTCCTACTGTTTTTTTTTCCTTTTAAAATAAGCAGCAGTCAATCTGCACATGGAACTTCCAAATAGTTTTATTTTTTACCAAGGGAGCAAGAAGTTATAAACTCCTGTCATTCATGCCACACAAAAACATGTACATTTTGAGCTTTCAATATTCCAAAGTCTGACAAAATTCCATGCTGCAATTTCCTCGTGCACATTGCATTACAAACCATTACAAAACAAATTATCTTTCATCAATTCTGATTTTATAATTCCATTTAACTCAATGCACAAAAAGAAAGTTTAACTTTCTACTACATTTCCAGGTAGCCTCCTCCATCAGGGGAGAAAATAAAAATTAGGACTTTGTTTACTTCTCTTCTTAATTCCATCTCAGGAAAAGACAGAAAATAGCAGCAAGGAATACTCAAACCAACATTTCTAAAGACTAATAGTTTGTGCTCAATGCACCAGATTACAGGTTCCTGTTCCATTTATTATGTCTGTGTAACTTATCCACATAACACTTTTTTGATTGGCAGTAGTGTTGTTTTACATAAAGGGAATGAAGACAGAAAATTATAATCTCTATTGAATCAGGGATTATCTGTTATTCCTTCTTTAAGGAGCTGCTTTGGGCAAGAAGTGCTTGGGAAGTGTGCAGGACACATCCTGCAGCAGATTCTTGTAATCTTCAAAGGGGAAAAGGAAAGGAGGCAGTGGGAGAATGGTTAAGGGGATACCTGTTCCTGCAGTACTATTTGGTTGATAGTTACACACACCGATTGTTTTATCTTAAAGAACGTTTTCCCCCTGTTACCTTAGACGTAAGCTTTGCAAACCAGTGAAATTCTGTGAAATGAGAAGATGCAGCTACCATCATGGCTGGCCACAGCTAGCTGACAAATAATTTTCAGGGTACACTGAACACAGGTGCATATTTTGATTTCAAATGACCTTAAGCATGATAAGCTACTGAAATACATTTCAAGCCAAGCTTTGTCTGAAAACCATTAAACGGGGAAGAGTTTTAGTTTCCATCCTGAAATGGACTCAAAAGGTCCAAATCACACCAGGGCAAAGGAGATGTAAGATCAGAAACAAGATCCAGATTCCAGAACTGCATGTCAGAGGATGTTCATCTCTCAGATTCAGTTCTCCCTACCACCAAGTCAGCTCCTTTTGCTCCCAGATCAAGTACAGCCCCATTTCAACAAGCAATGCCAGCCCAGTGCTTTAAGCTTCTAAGGCTTAAATATTTAAAGGCTTTTATTCACTACCATTTTTCCTTCCATGTAAAATTATGTGTACTTGCCCTGAT
Source organism: Acrocephalus scirpaceus scirpaceus (assembly GCA_910950805.1). Lineage (NCBI taxonomy): Eukaryota > Metazoa > Chordata > Aves > Passeriformes > Sylviidae > Acrocephalus > Acrocephalus scirpaceus. Next base: position 11,686,646 of record OU383776.1, on the reverse strand, counting down.
AATGCTCCACTTCTCAAATGTGATGAATAATTTCACTAGGACTGTAAGTGTTCCCAAACCAGCCAGGTCATATCTTGAATAATAGTAATGGCATAAGGGTGAAAGCATTGTTTAAGGAAAAAGCTGCACCATCTGAATAGTAGTACATGTGTAGCCTTCCATTCCTCTCAAATGCCTTGGTATCCAAGCTGCTTCATTTGTTTCCTGTGGGGTTTTTTGTTTATTTTGGTTTGGGTTTTTGTTTTGTTTTTTGTTTTTTAATGTACGTTTTCAGAAGTGAAAACTAGTAAATTAGCCTCTGATGAAAACTCCTATACATGGAAATTTCAGTAGTGTAGAGCACTTCACAAGTTGAAAGCCCCATAAAAGAAATAATCAGTGCTATACACAAGTATAGTGTATGTAGTATAGTAGTATGCCCCTAGTAAACACATAGTAAGTCTCTGGCATGTCAGAAATTTCTGATTCATAATGCTGATGGATACTGCCAGACAAGAAGTAATCCATTTAGTTATGCTTGAATCATTAAATGCAGTTTGGTTTTCAACAAAGCTTTAAGAAGTTTCAAAACAGAATATTGGCACACTTTATAAAAGCCAAGTAATTTTAATGCAAAATAATACTTCACTATAGAAATACACCCAGTACTGACAGGCAGGAGATATGGAGAGGGACAGACAGCTTATTTAATAGAGATGAGTTAACTTAAAGCAAATGTTCAGTCTCTTGACTCAAGTTTAAAAATTCCAGAGCAAACCAGTTGCTATCTAACAAAACAAGGGAAAACAATTTTATTACATTCATTAAAATAGAAGTAAATAATGTATAAGCCTTGGAAGTTTCGCAAAGGTTTTTTGGGTTTGTAGTTGTTGTTTTTTGTTTTAACAAAGTTACAATTTTGAAGGGGTACATAGAACATACATTATAAGAATTTCAAAAGTTTGGTTGAACTTCAAACAAAGTTATATGTGTTAGTCCCATACCAGCCATCTGGCAGGGGTGCCCTGCTACTGGGAACTGCTCAGTGATTTAACTGCACTCACAGCTCATGCAGGGCTATCAACCAGAGAAAGAGCTATGAACAAAGCTGACAAATTCCTGGCAAATAATCGGTAAAGGGCAACACCTTGGTAATTGTGCTGAAATAAATTATCAGTGTCAAAACAGTCAGCTCCAATTTCCTAAAAACTTCCTTTGAAGATTACATTTTGAGTTTGCAAGGGCAAACTACACACAGCTTGTGTTGAGTGCAGTCAGCGTGGGAGCAACACATCAAGTGAAGCAGAGAACTATTTTTTCCTTTAGACATCTGAGTTGTAATATGAATCTGTACATTAGTAATACAATTATAATTATGAACCTTGACAGCTGCATTATCTGTTACCACAAACAGAAAACTGACAAACTGAAATCAGAGAACTACAAATATCTAAAGTTAACTTAAAAGTAAGCGTTCCACACACATACACATCCTTGCTAGCTGTGCAAGTCTGCTTTTGGGGGCCAATAAAGCTCAGACTTGCACAGACTGCCTCTGAAGTAGCAGCCTTCTACAATATGGTGTAATATTTACTACTTCAGGTTCAAAGGTTTAATTTCGATGTATGTGCTTTAGTGAGCTGACAATCCAGGAAGGGCAGTTTCCTGGACAGATTTCTGGATCTGCTTTGTCAGAAGGTTTGCAGCATTGCTCCCAACCCAAACCTCTGTACTTTTAGGTCCCACCCCAACACCAATACTCAGCAAAAAGAGATTAAAAAGTAGTATCTAATAAAAATATGTAGAAGTTAGTGATTGCATTATTGTGACAAGCCTGCACTGCGCTCAGCTAAAATGTCATAAATACTGTTTTCAAGAAAAATTTGCAGTAAACTCAGGAAGTCTAAGCAGGTAAATACAGGAGCCCTTTAGCACATACCCAGGACAATTATACATAGGAAAAAGAATTACACTGTACAAAAATTTGTATTGAGAAGAATTAGTTTAACCGGTGTTAAAGCAACAAGATACAACAAACTGTACTGCAAACTGCAACCAAATTCAGCATCATTAGAAGAGAAGGCCATTATCAACCATGTGGATATGCTGGCATTCCGTTTATTTTCTGAATAGTCATACCATGCTTTGTTCTTCCTTCTTATTCACCTGTCCCATTAAGGGAAAAGATGGATTTTTGGGAACATTAAATAAATAATGATTTTGTTCTCATTTCCTTCTAAAGCTCTGAAATATTAAAGAGTTCTCAGAATTGGTTAACAACATGATTCAAACTTAGCTACAAAAAGCCTCAACAAGAAAATTCCTTACAATATATACTAGAGAAGATAATTATGGCAACCACTAAGTACACCCACTGTCAATATTCATTTGCAGATGACCCACACTACTTCTATGTGTTCAGAAACAGAGGTTAAGCAAAACAGGGTATGTATGCACACAAGTACCGCACGCATAAACTCTTAACTGCTCTGTTAGAAACTTGCTATCATATCTAAATCTGTTTGCTCAAAGGACTGGTCTTTCAAAGGGCTGTTTAGACATATTTTCACATCCTTCACTAGAAAAGATCTGGACCCTCACTTCTCATTCCCAGATTTGCAGTGTATTGACTGAGGAAGAATATGCTTATGGCCTCCCATCTGCAACTGTTCCATGTCTAAGGGCAGGATACTTAAGCATTTTACATTCCTGGAATAAAAAGGCTGCTTGGGTTACATGATGAGTATAGATCCTTGCTAAATGTGTATAATTGCCCCACTTTCTCCATTTTAAAGAGCATGAAATAATTGGGGGGTGAAATGTTTGCTACATGTATCTTCTTGCTCTAATGAATACTGACCCCTTCACTTTCAGAAACAGAAACCTAAACTGTCTCCTTGTACAACAATGAAACTGCATTGTTATAGAAGTAGTATCAATATATCAGTTCCAAAATGTGAAATAAGGTTTGGAATTGCATTCCTGAAGACTAAGTTTTATTGTATTTTTTAAAAACTCCAAAAGCTGGACCCAGCAATTACCCAGGTTTGAAATTCAATCCAGATTTTTCAGTTGCAGTCCATAAGGACAATAAAATTCCATCACAAAGGGACATCTGGCATTTATAAGATCCAGATCTTATATACGAACATAACAAAAACCTCTCATATCTGCATCTCAAAAGAAGAACCATAACAAGCCAGCAATACCTCAACAGTAGATGTTTTAAGAGACAGGAATGCCTCCAAATCTGCACCTTAAATGAGAGCTCAATAAATAAACTTCAGACTAAAAGTTAGTGAATTGAAGGTTTCAAGAAATTAAACCATATGTTGACCCTTCTCCTTTTAACTCATCATAAGGTATAGCTGGAGAGGCATTAAAAGAAAATGCAAATGCATTAAAGAAGGTCAACAATTAGAAAGATCTTTTCCAGCCTTCCAGGTCTCCATGCTTAGTAGCAATGTTCAGAGAAGAGAGGTAGGATCCAGCTACAGAAGATCTTACCATGATTACTAAAAAGCTCATGAGATACACATGCAGTGGTGCTGAAGAAGGCAGATGATGCCATGATGAGGCTGTCTAGATACCTCTAAAAAGCCATGAGAACAAGCCAGTGTGTCCCTCAGATGGTTAAAAAAAGGATGAGTATTCACAAGGCTTTGTCAAAACTCCACAGCTACCTCCACATTTACGAAATATTTAACCAATTCTTGCCAGTCACTGTAACAAGATCTCCACAGTCTTCAAGATGATGCAGACATTAATGATAATGGGGGGAAGGTAACTCAAAAGGTATATTCAAAAGGGTAAAAATTATTGTTTAGAAAAAGTAAGAGAAGCCAGCATATTTATCTTCTGGAATCATTTAATCCTTTTTCTGGTGACACTTTTCAAAGTTTTTTTTAAAAATATCTTTCACCATCATTGGTATAAAAATACATATTTCAAGTTAATCCAAAACTATGAATAACTTTATAACCCAATTACCAGGTATCTGAATTGATTCTTAAACTTGCATCCACTAAGTTGGATTTGTCCCAGTTAGTTTGTTTCAGAGATTTACATACCCAGTATGGTACAACAGAAAACCAAGTACACTGAACATGCAAGAAGAGGAACATGTTAAATAAAAGCCTGTTGCTTTCAAGGCTTGTAAGTTCAACATAGCATTAGCAAATTCGTGTTTCTCACCCCTTACTGAATACAGACATTGTAAACTTACTTTTTCCCTACATTATTACTGTAGGAAATTATTTTAAAATGAGAAAATGAAAAGAAGTATGCTTTAAAGCTTTGAAGTTCTAGGAAGGCATCATTTGCATGAGCACTAACTAGTACACTATTACACCCTAGTATATTATCATCCCTGTGAAATTATTCAGCAGATACTGAGTAACAGTATAGCATACTTCATGCCACAACACTTATTTTTAACATTTTGTGGATAAAATGTAAGTTTAAATAGCATCAGATTCAATACACCTGACCTTTACACAAGGCTTTAATGTGCAGTTTGTGCTGCCAAGTTTATAAAATTATATATATTTATATACACTCAAAGTGACAGCACAATCCTAAATTAGGTTCTAAAAATACTGTAAGCTCTATATAGCACCTGCTACATTGTTGGAGAATTAAATAAAGCTAATTCAAATATTCTTTCCATCATACACAACTTGTCAATACCAGAAATTTGGTTTGAGAGTTCTTCATTGGTTTTGTAGAGTTTTTGTTCAGTTTTGACACTTTTTTTTTTTTGCTGGGAAGGCTTAGGGAGCTTTGTTTGACTTTGTTTTAGTTTTTATTTCTTGTAGAAAGAACTTAATAAAACTGGAAAAAACAACTACCAGCATTACTAAGTTCTCAACTGCCTCAAAAAAAATGGACAGAACCTTTATTTAAATCGCATTTACTCTTTTTGAGATTAAATTTTACAACCAAGAGGAAATATTCCTTCTTTGTTTAAGATGACAACTGACACTGACCTTTACCAGGTTCAGGTTCATCTGGTTAAGTGTGTCCCCTGGATTCCAGATCCTACTTCCCAGATTACAAATGCTTATCTAGGCAAAGGCAACCAGTGTTGAATTAGCAATTCCTGATTGCCAAAATTAGTTGGGAGCTACCAGCTAATATTGCTACACCACGGTTCAGTACACCCCAATGACAGGCACACTATCACTGTCTTGAAATCTTGAAGCACAATATACTTCAGCTTAACTGAAAAAATATCTTATAAAGTTGTCTTTCTTCCCCCTCTGCCAGATGCTAAAAAGTAAATCTATTCCAGAGCAAGTGTTCACCTACTAGAGAAAAAGAGCAGCTCTCGATGTTCTCCTTTGTTACTCTACTAGACTCTCAAGCCTCACTGCTTAAACACTCATTTCAGACAACCAGCAACTACAGTTACAGCAACAAAGTGTACTCACTAGAGGAACACTGAAATACTACTTCAGAGGTGCTGCTGAACATCTGTGGCTTCTGTTCAGTCTTTCAGATGCAGGAAAGCTAACAAATGGGATGTATGAACAATCTGCCATGGACTGGTTGGAGCAGACAGGTTTGGGAAATATGCCTTAGGTATCAGTAACAAATGGAGAAGCTACCATATGTCCTATCTGCCTACTTCTCCTTGAGAAATTTGGATATTTTGCCAATCCACTCAAAGTCAAGCTAAGGTATGCAGTGGAAAGCCAGAAGAAAAGGAAGATGAGCAAAAATGGAAGCTGCAAAAGTCAAAGAGATTAGTAAACACTGCTCACACTCACACCCCCACTTTAGCAGGGTTATAGCCTGGCATGCCTACCTATTTTACTAAGCCCTGCTTTGCCTATTTGAAAGGGAAAACAGCCAGCTGACTAGTCATTATCTTTATAGGTGCTAAGGAAAGTACCCTAAAGGCAATTCATTGGCATGAAAGTATACAGCAGTATACTAAAAGCAATACACTAATTGCAAGTGACAACAGTGACAACAGAACACCATGACTTTGATCTCTCTTCATTGAAACACGCTAAAACTTGTGCTTCCATACCAGATTTACTTTTCTGTAACTAAAACAAGCCATGCCAGGCTCCCTTACTGAGTTACTACTCTTAATATTTATTTAGAGAGAAAAACTCACAGCTCTACACAAAACTGGCTGACATCAAACCTAGCAACACCTCCATAAAAGGTTGAGATGGCACTTGTGTACAAGTCATTCACCTCAGAAAAGTGCCACTGAGTAGCTCATTGCAAGCTTCTGTGTCTAGCTTAAATTAAATACCAAACATCACCTGAAGAAAGGATAGCCTTCCTAAGGGGTACAGAAAAAAGTACATGTTAATATTCAACTAGAAATTTTTAATATGATTTCCATGCATATTTTAGAGATCTTTAAGTGCTACAAACTTGGATGTATGTGTGCCAATTCTTACATGCATCTTTCAACAAATACGAACCAGATTTACTCACCTTTACTAAGTACACCACTGTGTTTGTGATCATCTGCTTTGCTGAGCCAGCAGCAGTAATCAAAATGCATACATACTATGAAAGTTGTTAAGGAGAACCAAAGGTATTTAAACCTGAAAAGGACTGCTTTCAGCATGGTGTATAGCAAACAAGATGCTTCAGTGAGGAAGAACTGTCTTATTAACCTCAGGTTACAAAGTGAAGTTTTTAGTGGTGAAACTAACCACAATTCATGGGCACCTTACTCATTTAGACAATCAATCCTAAATCCATTGGTTTATATTCCTGATAAAGCAAGGATGTATTGTAATATTGTTGTTGCCACTGAACAATAAAAACTAATTACTGTTTTTCTCTCATGCCCCCATGTTATAACACAGTAGATACATGCAAGGAGTTGGAAATATCAGATTTACATAAAACAGTACTGGAACATAATATGCAATATGTTTGCCTAAAACATGCTCAGCTTCCAACCAAAAAACTTATGGGCTTCCAGAAACACAGGCTGTTTTCTTGAGGCTAGTCTTCTAGAAGTTCCTGCAAGTAGTGTTTTGAAGCCACTCTGAACCAAACTTACACACCCCAGTACCATAAAGAACTTACACAGCTTACTCCTTAATCTTCATGTTGAAAAAAATAAACTGCTTCAAATGTTTGTGCTTCCAGTTTTACTGTTAAGGAGGAAATGGAAACACCGATTGATTACCTAATTTTTGTATCACTTCCTAAGTATACTTTAGAAGCTTCGATCTTACACCCACCTCTTCAACACACACACACTTATTCTATTTCAGAACAAGAAGTCTGATCTACTCAGGGATGCTCCATACCAAAACTACTTTATACTTTTGATTAGTAAAGAATCATAAGACGAAATGAGAAGGGAGGAGATAACCAATCATAAAATACAGCACAAATAATGGAAGCAAACAATGAATTTTTACATTGTTCTCATTGTTTTCAATGAAACAATAAAATATTAGTCTTTTTGAGTGTAAAATCAAGCATGAGTCTTTAAAAACATTCAAATGCAACCTCAGGTTTTACTGGTTTACAGGAATAATAGGTTCAATTCAGAACATACGATTTTACATTATTTATAACACTATGGTTGTTCTGTTTTCATTCTTCCTCTGCATTTCTACCTGCCTATTTAATCTATGCAAATGAAAGTAGATAGTATTAGATGCACCGCTGATAATTTTGTCAACTAATATAGAAATTCATCTCTGAGTTACAGCTTGAGAGACTACTGACCTCTTCCAGCTTCCTGTAAAAAACTCGCTGCAATCCACCTCTCTTCTCCTAGTGGGCTATTAACTGAAAGGTTAATGCCCTTGGGCACTTGGCCTCTGTGTGGGCCCATGACCCAAGATCATCAGAAACCCTGAAAGATTTACTGGATCACTGCATCCAGGTCATACACCTCTACAGGACAATGTCCCACTTTAACCTATTCTACCCTTCTTTGATCACTTGCTAACTTTTTGTTTACTGTTTTGTTTACTGTTTCCTGTGCATGCAAAAGCCTCATCTGATAGCAGAAGTCCCACAAGCAAGTACACACTCAAGTGAGCACTTCAAGGCAAGCTCTGACCAAACAGGAGAGCCCTCTCACAGCACTCTATAGGGGAAAGAACAGCAACAGAATAGAGGAAAATGATAGTAGCTGGAAATACAAACCTAACAGCCGATGAGTTAAGAGATGACAAAAAAATCTTGCTTCCAGTATAGAAGTCTGAGATGTTAAAACACACAGAAGAATACAAGTAAGCAATCACTATGACCATGTTTCCCCATTCTATTCTCATACACAAAAAAGCTTTTTTTTTCTGTTCTAGCATAAGCTAACTCTTGTTTTTCAGCATCCCCAAAACCCAGAAAGATTACTTCAGGACCATTTCAGTCATTACAACCAATTCAAACTTACTCCACACCCCTCTTTACACTTAAGAAGCATTTTTAGACTCATGAAGAAGTTAAACTGAAGACTTGGAGCTGGCACTGGTTCCGTGGGACACAGCAGGTTCTCAAGGAAGCCACTCCTGTAACCCCTGCCACACATACCCAGTGTACTATTCTACTGCCTAACCATGCACTTGCTCCTCTACCACCACCAGCCATTCACGTTTCATCAACATTTTCATATGGCTACTGAAAAATATCATGCATGCTATTGGAAAATTATAGGGAACACATGCCCGAAGAGCAAAGGAGCACAGAGGGCAGTGAGCAAAACTACACACATCTACTTAACAGCTACACAAAGAGAGAAGTTCTAACTAAGACAGTATATAGAACTTCTAGAAAAAGAAGTCTCTGTAAAGGTAAGGTCACAGAAAGCTCAAGCAATTCTAATTATTCTCAACATACTTTTAATATTTCCAGTAACACTCAAACACTGAGTTTATTGCACAATGACTAAGGTTTGAAGTGTCAGAGGCTTTATTCTTGTTTCCACAATATCTTGATGCAACTGAACTGGCAGATAAGTATTCAAGATTTAAAAATTCTTAATAATGAGAGAAATTAATAGAGTGATTTTAATAGTCCTGCATATATTTAAATGGATGTGCAGTTTTTATTTGCTTTCATTCCAAAACTAAAACATTTCCTTTGCTATTCTACATCCAATTTCTAAGTTTGATTTGAAATTCTTCCTTTCATTGGGATGCAAACATTTTAGAAACAAATAAAAGCCAGCTGAAATGGAAAAATAAAGACAATCACTCAGAAGCAGAAACAAACACACAACTGGGCATTTATATGTTTATAAAACAAGCTTTCACAAATGGGAAAAAAAACCCCAGGGTCTAGACAGGGTTTAATGTTTAAAATACATTACAATAAATTTATTCTACGAGAAGCACCAAAACTGCAGCAGCATTACCAAACTCATTGCCCCAGGTTAACAAACATGTTATAGAACCAAGTATGCAAGGTTAGTCAGACTCACCTTCCCTCTTGGATTTTTGCTTTATCCCCATGGCAAGTGAAGTTCTCAATGTAGCCCAGGCTGCAGTTTATCCTTGTCCAGTCAGGCTGGCACACAGCAATGAAGTGAGGACGCAGTCTACCTATGGAGTACTTGGCAATGTCTGTCAACGACTGGCTAGCAGCTGCCCCAAAAATGAAGGTCCCAATGGCTTTGTAGATAGCAGCTATGTAGTTATTTCTGACAAACGAATTTGAGTGCAAATTATTATAAAACACTGACAGAGTCTCTCCTAGGATTATCTGAAAGAGAAATAAGGACAACAAGTTAAAGATAATAACTTCAAAAGAAAAGAATTATGTTATTCTTGTTAATACTCACACATACAGTTTCAGAAATTACTTTTTTATAAACATTAAGCTGCAAATTTAAGTTTTCCAAGAATCAGCAGTAACAATATCTAAACATTATAAAACACTTTCACAAAGGAGAGAAATACCCTTTTACTTTACCTCAAGTAGAGTATTATTTTCAGAATACTTATTAAAACAAAGCATTTTTGAAATAACATTTAACCATATTACTTGACATGACCCTAATTAGAAACATTTTCTGCTGTATAATTTCATTTTACATTGAGTCTTCTTCAACTAACTTCTACTGAGTAAAATTTTTCAAAGCTTGTTAGGTTTTTCATGAAACCAGAAACTGCTCTGAAGGGTTGAGACTTTATATTCAGATCTGGAAGGCCTGATGTTTCAACAAAGAAATTTCCTATTCCTCATAGAAATTAAATCCTTTGGGGAGAAAAGAAAACTAATGAGAGTAGGGAAAGACAGGTCTTACTGAGGTCTTTCCAAGGATTTTTCACCCTACATGTCTGAGGTACAAGTATCAAGTGTTGACAAGAAAGCAGATGTAATTGTTTTATTTCAACTTCATCTTTTGCAGAAAGTATGTTTTTCCTCATGCCAAATACAGAGCTTCACTCCAGATAATTTGGATATTGAACCAGATGGTTCCACTCTGTACAGAAAGGATCAATTCATACAGATGGTCAGATGTATGGGGGACTCGATGCATATATGTAAAGTTACCTTGAAAAATCATGTAAAAATTAAAATTATGGTCTGTCTGTCACTTGAGAGTGCCTGGTCCTGGATCCCAGCAAAGCAGAACTTTGGTGAATTGAAGCCATTACTTAGACACTGCCACCCAGGCACACAGAGTGACAGCTTGTCAGAGGCTTTGCACATGAAGGCAAACAGACAATACCATCAGATATGTGACACTGAAGCTTTCCACCCTCCACCATACCCAAACATGGACTGAAGCAGAGAAATACCAGAACATGGACTAAAGCTGAGGAAGTTTTCAGTAAGGTAACTAGACACCTAATCCAGAAAGTAACCTCTTAAGGAAGATGGCTGAGCACAAATAGCCATGACAGGTAAACAATGAATCTTCTTTAAAGAACATTGCTGCAAAACCTGCAAGAAGGTCACTTATCTCAGGTAACAAAAAAATTAGTTGATGTAAGTGCAATTACTACACCAAACAGACACTGAATTATATTAATCTTCAATAATCGGACTAAGCATTGAGTAAGGGACACCAATATTTGCTTTGACCATCTGACTATGAAGCAATCTTGACAGAAAAGCCTGATTTCACAACTAAGAGATAGTCTCTGATATTGCAAAAGTAACCTTGTTAAATGAAATATTCATATGGGCTCAAATGAAGATTGGATTAATTCAAACAGAATACATCTTATAAAAAACTATATTCAGTGGAGCCTTTTCTCACTCAGGAAGTCCCTAAGCTGCAAATGGCTGGTGGCCAAGTATTGAGGGCAATACATCCATCTTTCCATGCTCTATTCTGTTCTTTCTCACTCAGCTGTTCTAACTGCTCTAGAGATAAGCTATATGGGCTTCAACTGTGACCAAGTACTGATGCTCTCATGTAATATTGACTACCCATAGGTAGTAACAGGATGAAAAAACCCCGTCTTATCTTAAAGGCAAGGATCTTTAGTATAAACCACTTGCCAGTTAACAGAACATACAAAACCTCCCCCCACCCAAAATTTTATCTGCTTCAGAAGCCTTTTTGTAAGTTTTCAATGCAGCTTTTCCAAAAAGAGGGAAACCACGCAAGTCACAGTTTCAATTCTCAGAACATATTTCTAGACTTGCAAAAAATTCCATCCAAGAGCAAATATGAGCTGCAAGTTGACCTTTATGCTGGAACCTTGATAAAAAGTCATGCAGCCCCTATGCAAGGAAGAGTTAGATTATCATAATATCCCTCCTGACTTAAACCCATTAGCCCAGAGAAACAGCTGGTCAATAGTGAGGATTACATTTAGCTGTGCCTTTTCATTTTTGGCTCCTAAATATACTTGAATAAATATTTATATACTAAAAATCTTATTTGGCTTAAGAAAGTTTTAACTCTGTTCAAAGTGTGGCTCTGATGAGTTTGGATGCTACCCAACAGAACCATCAGAGGAGACTGAAGCTTTTTAGCACATGTGGGCAGGGATCTTGAGACCCCTGTTGAAGGGCCATTGTAGGAACTGCAGTGCAGCCCTATCAGACTTAGGACTTAGGTTAACTGAAGAGGTCCAACTGTCCCCTCTGCTCATGAGGACATGTCCTAGCTACATTTTGTCCCAGCACTGGTATTCTTCCAAGAGCCATTTGCACTCCATGTAGTCAAGGAAAGCTGCTGCTTTCTACCAAGCTAAGGAATTTCACCAGCTGATCCTGGCTCAGACAAGCCACAAGAGGTGGCAACAGACAGGGTAATAGTAGGACCTCAACTTTTGTCCATACATAGTAAGCTATTAGGTTAGCTCAGCTGACTTCTTATAATTAAATATTAGGGATAGACAGTTACTATATGCTTGAGACAGTTCAGCTGAGCTAGGAGCTGTGGGCAAAGAGATATGCCAAATTGGTAGTCACAGAGACAATCTGTCCAGCTCACTTGACCTAGTGTGAAGAGGAGGAAAGCAGTAAACTACCCTGTTTTCAGCCAGGTTAGGTGCAGTATGAAGTGAGCCCCTGCAGTAATTTAAATACAAATGGGCCCAGACTTTTATCCTGACCTTCAAGGAAATATCCAGGGGAAAATTCCACACCTACTTATTCTTTTTATTCTAGTTACGCTTTTGATAAAATCTGACTGGAAACCATAATCTTTCTCTTAAATAAGCTAGTATCTGTTGCTACACTTCCACACACAGAATTATTCCCAAAGATTCTGTGCAGATAAAAAATGCTGACTTAATAGGGCATGCACACTGATATTCTGGAAAGTAGCAAGTCCTGAAATAAGAAGACTTGTGACAATTACAACACAACACATTAGTGTTATTTTCAACAAATCAGGTAAGAAGTTTTTGTCTCTCAGATTATAGAATTCAGCCACCATAGCACTAAGGTTCGAAAGTATTGTTTCTCTGTTCCATAATTGCACCTGTTTGACTTCAGTTAAAGAAAACCTTTTAGTTATTTTTGCCAGACCACCATTTCTACTGCTTTAGCACCTGGCCTAAGGCCACCATTTTAAGGTTGAGAAATCTTACAGAGTACAGTTTTGTAAATCTGTATTAACAGATTACCCCTCCTCCCTCTTCCCCCCGCCCCCACTGAAATCAAAAGCAATGAAGAAAAGTTTAACTTACAACAATTATACTGAAAGGAATAATTATTCCTGCTAACAATTTATAAGAAATGGTGTCCTCTTTGTATGGATACCGGATGGATTCATCACTACAGAAAACGCCTCTCTGGAAGGGGGTACGTCGTGAACTGAGAATTGCAAAAGGCAAGCCAGCTGGCAAAAAGGAATACAAAATACATTACAAAACCAAAACAAACTGGCGATGATCATACCCCACATTACCAAAGAGAAGTGCATAAAGAGGAATGGGCATGCAGAAAGTTAGAAGGTTATGCACTTCCCTTGGCCAATGACTACTGCCTTGACTTTGTAGCTTCCAGGAAGGATTGCTGAACAAAGGAGCAGGGCAGGATTCCTCTCATCTTCATGTTTGTGGCACTTCAAGTGTGGAAGCATGCCGAAACCAAGACTGAGTAAATAGTTCAGTGACAACCACTGAGGTGCTCAATCTGCTGCTACTGGCACAATTATCAAATATTTCTTTATATTCCAGTGAGCAACAGTTGCCCCTGTACACCTTCTCTGGACAGCTTGACAAGTCAGAAGAGCATAAATTGTATTTCATGAAAGCAGAAAAGGAGGTGCTTTTCAGGGAGTTCAAGTGCAGAGGGAGTTTTTGCGAATATGGAAAAAATGAAATGACACATGCATGCGATCCCCTCACTTCCTCACACACTGGATATCTTCCTAGAACAACAGGGTCATTCCACAAGCCCTACAGCCTCAAGGCATGGTGATTTTATTCCCATCTCTTCCACCAAAGAGGATGTCTTTGGCTCAACCTAATATGTACAGGACACAATACGAAGGTGCACAATGCTGCACGCTATTGCACACCAAGGTACCCATAACACAAATCAAAACTAGACATTTGAACAGTAAAGGTTTTTTAAAAAAACTCAAAATAGGATGCAAATTACCACAAACTAATAGAATCCCATTTCTAAATCCTGTTCCTCCATCCTTAACACACATACATCTGCACAATTTGTTTGAGTACAGGGATGCTCCTGGAAAAATGGCTGTATAGAAAACAAGCAATGGAGGACTACAAAGAATGTTTAACAAAACAATAAATAATCTTTAGCTTAGGCATGTAGAGCCCAGTAGCACAAAAGCCCTTGACTTTATGCTCAAAATTCAGCTGTGTTGCACATAAAATGCATACCACTTTAAAGTTACACAGCAAAAGTTATCTAGAGGAGACACTCCCATCTGACAGTAAGGGATCAGAAAGATAAAAACAGTCTCCATCCCTCCTTCCCAGCAAAAATAAATGTTGTTGTAGTCTCAGTTCTCTCCTCAAGACCTCTGTGCCAAGGCATAGCCTACCTCTTCCTTTCCAGATACACAGCTAGCCCCAAACAAGCATAAGCAAATAAAAGCTAAGATGTAAAAAGAAGGAGAAATAGTGAATAAAAAAAGATACCAACCAATTATCGAGAGAACTGTTAGGAAAGAGACTTAGGATCCTTTCTAATCCTCTTCCCTCTTTCCCTCCACCCATGAAGTCCTCCAAACTAAGCCTAACTCCTGGGACCATCACAAGTGATACAACTGGGATTTTACCAATAATTTACTATCAGTTTTGTTCTGCACACCATAAAGTGCTTGCTTACAAGAATATTTCAGTTTGAAAACAGAAGAACAAATAACAACGTAATGGCTCAAATGACGAAAATTTCCCTGAAGTGAACTCTGGTGAATGATCTTATTCCTTGATCAGGCAGTTGTTAGGTCTATCATGTGGGCCCATGAATTCCAGCTAAGCCTGCTGCAAAGAACCATGTACCCTCTGTACTGCTGCAGTCATGAAACCAATAGCATGCAAAACCTCCCCTCCAAATTGGCAGAAAAAGACCACTGTCATTGTCAAGAGGGGTTGTTTCCAATTCTATGCTAGTAGGACTACAACTGACACAGCTCTGGAAGCCATCCAAGCACACCAACAAAGCAGGACAGCAGTATGGGCTAAGAGCCAAACCACAGCCTCACCAAAACACTGAACTATTCAGATACCAGCCAGCACAGAGCCTGGGAGCTGGACTCTGCAGTACAGTGCAAAAACCACAGCCCTTCCTATTAGGAAGAAATTCCTCTCCCTTTCTCTTAACAGGAAGAATATCAGTTTTGAAAAACACTGCAGTCCCGACCTCATTTTTTCCCTCCCCTTGTGTTGGTATTGTGACAGATGTTATGATACACTATTATTTGTTTAGTATTTAGCTGACTTGGGTCAAGGATGAGGCAGAAGCATGTGCAGCCATGGTGAGGGAAGGTGACTTGTCAATATAATGCTGTGGTGTTTCCAACACCATTTAGCCTACAAAATATGTATCGAATGAAAAGTTCATTTGCCCTGCACACATACTAACACCAATATTTAAGACTGACTATTTGAGAAAAACTTATTGTTTGGACCGCTAAATGTAGAGAATTAGGCATATACAGATAAGAGTTTCTTAGTTATTTACATGGTTACTTCTTTAGAGTTGGGAGTTTTGATTATCATGGTAAAGTGATTGTTCACAAAATTAAATTCAGCCCAAAAAAACCTTATCACAGCTTCAGCACACTGCCACAAACACCTGTGATTATAGTTAGATAGTGTCACTGACATCAGATCACTAGCTCTGCATCACCCATTATAAAGACCTGCTCTGTGAATAATGGTGCCATAGTACCTGCCTCTTCATTTCCTTTAACCCACACCTGGATGTTTCCAGTTCTCAAGGTGAGAGACTGAAAATGTTCAGAATGATGGGGTTATCCAGGGTGGGGAGCTTTTTAAAATGTAATTTCCATCTAGTAAATCAGAAATAAAAAGCATGTTTACATGAATTAAGTCCCTCATGCAGTGAGAATCTGGGTTCTTCCATGCTGAGTGAAGCTGTCTGAAGTGTGTGTGCACATTCTTCAGCAATATTGAGATTATGATGTAATTAGCCTGTAATTGCACCTTCCTGTATCCAGATGATGGAAACAAAATACCAAACAACTCCAGGTTTGTTTTTGTTTTGCCCTGTAAGCAAGTATGAACAGCTAAAATAAAAATATTACCTTCTCTTTCATAATTTCTTTCCACCTCCTTTACTTTGAGTCTTAAAAAGTTATGGCTATCTACTTAGTAGCCCTTAAGTAACCATTAAATGAAAGAGCTATGCACTGAAATACAATACTGCTAATACACCTTATTCAGTAAACATAACAAGGGTTTCTTCAGTTTCCCCCAACTGCACAACAGATTCAAGAAGTAATTATACCAGTCATTTATCTTATTGCTGTTCTCAGCACCTTTCAGTGTTCAAAGGATATATGCTCCATGAAAGCTTGAGAGAAAAGTTTTAATTTCTAAAAAACAAATTACAGTAAAACTGATCAGATTAACTTAACACTGTTAACCTGTAAACTGAAGTTACTGTCATTTACCTCTGGCTCAATCCAAGGCAGTCATTAGCTTGAAAAACCATGCCAGTAGGGGCTTTTGATATCTTTTTGGCTGCAGTATTCCCTAACGTCAATAACCTAATCCCTCAGAGCACGCTCCATGAAGCAGATTTAATTTACATCTTTTTAACACGCATGGATTGACTTCACTATTATTAACTGGTGGGAAAGAGCAGAAAAGTAAAAGTCAAACCAGAGGGGCATCAAGTGTTTCTAGCATGTGACACCAATAAGAGAACCTTCTCACAATATTGAGTGTTCTGTTACGTTTTAAATAAATCAGCAAAGCCTGCTTTTGTGGGTTTTCAAGGTGTTTTCATTTCTAAAATCAAATCAAAATTATTTCAAATATATAGCTTAAATATTTTCTGCAGTGGAAGTTTCCCTTAAGGACAATAAAGGGACAGGAAAAAAGTTTAGTTTTTTCATTACTGCAAGCAGAACAAACTAGCAGAAGAACTGTCATAAATGATAAAGAGGCAAAGCTTCTTACTACATCAAAGCAAAACAGTAGGGTTTCCCTATAGCTGTGACAGACATGTTACTTTTCCACCCAGACAGATATCATAATTTCAGAAGACAGGGATATGTTTTTGCATCACAGCAGCAATTTTCTAAGCATGGAAGCTCCTAATCCAGGTGGACAGGATATGACTGAAGATACCAAATTATACTTGTCTTTATAATGGTACCACCATCACTAGTGTCAATGTCTTTAATTTCATAGATATAACTGAAGAAAAAATATTTACTGTAGTATAAGAAGTGGTGTATTTTGACAGTAGATTTATTCACATAAACATCTAAAGCCGTTTCTCAAGAAAAAGTAGCAAAGATTCAACAGCAGATCACTGTGAGAAGAAATCCTGCTCATCTGCCACAGTCACACTACCACATTCAGTTAAAAGAAAGACCCTACAAATACCCATTTTGCTCAGTTTTCCCTGAAAGCAGAAGCTTTTACATAAGAAGTGGAGACAGCAGAGGAGCAGAAAGGCTCTCTACTGATTACTTCTCATATGACAATACCAAAAAGCTTCCCTGATACAGACTTCATCTTCTAAGTTAGTTGTAACATAGTGAAGAAATTACCTAAAGGGAAGATGACGGCATGAATGTGAGGAGGAATTATAAGGTTGGGAAGAGGTTACCTGTAGGGTAATCTCAAGGATAAAGCCAACAAGCTGGTGTTATGCAGTGCTTATGCATTCTTAATGAATAACTAGCAGATGTAGTGCTGACAGAGCTGGCAATTCTTTGATACAGTGGAAGATCAAGGCCAGCCAGTTCTGCCTGCAAAACAACCCTTAAAGACTGAGGCAATAGAACATATGGGGATTTGTGCAGTAATGAGTTTAGAGTCATGCATTTGGAGGTTAAACAACTCTGTTGAGTTGGGAGCTCGTCAGTTCAACATAGCAAGCGGAAAATGTGTTTCCTGTGGTTGTTGTATATCAGTATAATAACGTGACCATCAGACAAGTCTTTTCAAAGGCATTAACACTTCTAACCATTTGCCAAATTTCTCAGGAAATTTCTTCCGAAACAGTATTCAGTCAGAATTAGCAAACGCATTTGGTTTTAATTCATATGTCTTCAGTGTAGACAGAGAAGGACTGCTAGGATATATTCCTCATTATCTCAAAAACAAGAGTTTGGTTTTGTATAGTTCAGCAGAGTCTAAGGGCTGTAAATCAGCCAAGTGCATATACAGTAGATATTAGAAAACAGCAATACTGATCCAACAAGCAACCAAGAACTAAGGAGCTACAAACACAGTCGGTAATAAAGATATAGGGAGAAATACAGGCTCTGAAATATTTCAATCAGAATACTTGGAGTAGAAACATAAGTAGCTCAACCAATAAGACTACATATTTTAAATAATTACTATACCCTTGTCCAAAAGTCTGACTCATACAGTATAATGAATTTGTTTTCCTCATAAACTGGAGTGATATCTGACTGATTATGTTAGGTTTTTTTCCATAAATATCCTGCATAACACAGGTCTATTTCTTTCCAAATTTCTAATCTTGGTTAGGTTTCTTCACTGGGCATGAAGCTGTTCTCTCCACTAAAGCTGGACATTACCACTCTGAAGAGAGAACATCATACCATACACTTTGCTTGAGTTGTCCTTCCCACTCTTCTCAGGAAGGGTATAACTTGGCATTTATCCACACTGTATTTCACTATGTTACTGCCATCTTTTGGATTTATTGCTGAGTTCCCTACTTCGCTGCCTCAATGCACATGCTCTCTCTCCTCCAGAGCATTTATGACTACACTGAAGAGGGCAGACTCCCAGAGAGCTCTATTTGACATCCTCCCTCCTTGCAAAGGACAAGGGGCACTTACTCCTACTGCTCACTTCTCACAGTTAAGTGAATTATTTGTTCATTTAAGGATTCTTTCTCCAATCCCCTAACTATTTAGTTTCTTAATATTTGGTCAAAGTAAACATTTGAATATATGCATCTAAATAATGATATTTTTTAATAAATTTCTGCTTTAATCTGAGTTCTCCATCTTCCTCATCAATCACAGGGATTAGGATAAGAACAGATGTGACTGACACCAGGAAACAGTGGGCATGTTTCTGACAAAGTAGCTTTCAACATCTGTGCTTATGTAGTGGGTAGTAATAATCTTTCTCTGGAGTTCAGAAACAAAACAAAGTTTAAAAGATTTGATTGTCTTCTCTCCCAGCGCCTCAAAAAAACCTGCTACCACTTTTGTGCTATTATCCACTGCCAATCTCATTGCTGTAGCTTTAAACTAGAAGTGATACCTAGACTTATTTTTTAAAAAGTGTAAGTAATATTGAGGTTTAAGTCTTCTTACACCAGAAGTTCAGATAGAAAGTAGAAGTTAACATTTCCCCCAAATATGCTATAGCTATTTTATTACTAATTCCATCAGCAAAAGCATCCACAGTATTCACTACAACATTAGAAATACTGCCTAGAAAAATGGGTTTTGTGAAAGCTTAGATAAAACTTTTGAGCTGATATTACTGCTCACATTTTGTGAAAGTTAGGTAAAGTGTTAAAACCTCTTTGCAGATTAAATTAAGACTTGGCTTCTACTCAGTATAAGAACAGTGCTACTTTCTCATATGAGTTTAGAATTCAGGAGAGCACCTACCAAGAAATGAACCATCACTCCACAGTTCACTAGGATCAGTGGTTCCATTTTTTGACATTCAGCTTTCTCCTGAAAAGGTGGGTAAAACCCATCTCTTTGCATGAGCATTTCCTTGCACAAGGCAGAAGAGAGACAATGTGAGCCAGATGAAGGGAAACAGAGGAGGCAGCACAAAAAGGAACACTCTCTGCCTTACTTTCCCTGTTGCTTGTCTCTGGTTCCTATGAAAGTTGTTTCCCTTTTTTGACACCCTCTCCAGTCTCTGGTCTAAGTCCTATATGTCAACAGTTACATTATTAGTAACTGTGTGTTAACAGACTTGAAAGAAAAAAAAAATCTATGCCATAGACTGTTTGGGTTTAGGTCTTTTCCTTAAATTACAAGACAGTAAGCTGCAACTCCCTCTATGTACATTTCTCCCTAGTCCATTTTACCCTTTTGTATATTCTACTAAATAATACTTAAAATCCCCCTCCATTCCAGTGTGACTTGGCTTTCTCATAGCTATGACCAAGCTTCACTCAGCATTTTAAAAGCCATTTTCTGGAGTTCCTCCCACTGACAAACTGCCAACTGTCTTACTCAAACACTGTGTGCATTCTCCATCACTGTATTAAGAAATGTACCTGAAGCATAAGGAAAGTACAGTACACCAAGTCCACAGGGCTAACAAGCAAGATGCTACAGTTCATTTACTTAAAATACAACTGCACTTAGTAAGAGTCATTTGTACAAGTAACAGAGGCAAACGGTGCTCCTCAGACCTTTCCTCACCTGATTTCAAGCCCACCAAAACACCACACCATGGACAGGTCAAAAAGTAAAGCAAAAAACTGGATGCTGCTACTTCTCAGCATCTGGCCCCACTGCACTGATCTCAGTCAGGA
Source organism: Acrocephalus scirpaceus scirpaceus (assembly GCA_910950805.1). Classification (NCBI taxonomy): domain Eukaryota; kingdom Metazoa; phylum Chordata; class Aves; order Passeriformes; family Sylviidae; genus Acrocephalus; species Acrocephalus scirpaceus. Next base: position 11,666,090 of record OU383776.1, on the reverse strand, counting down.
ATTACTCATCAATTCAACAAATCAATGAAGTGCATTACCCTGCACATTAAACCTTCACAGAGTAAACCTATGGATTATTATTACTATGTTGACTTTAGAAGTAGAACCAAAAGATTAGCAGTTTATTCCTCAGAATAAGGTTGGGTTCAGAGATAACACTGATCTGTAGTAGTACAGTTAATATCAAGTAGAACTCATGACAGATTATGAAGTTCAACAGCATTGCCCAAAAAAGTTTCCAGTGCCATAAATATACCAAAACCCACAATGAAGATAAAACATGAGCACCTTTTCAAAAAGTTTACCAGGGAAGAGGCAGTCTTGCTCAGAGCATAATAAAACCTCTTACAAGTAACCTGAAACTTGAGAGTCAAGTTGAAGTCCTCTAGTGTCAAACAACAGTTTTAATTTCAATTAGTTGCAAAATAACATAGAGCTTTGACAAAGGTGAAAAAGTAAAAAGCACATCTACAAACTGACAGTCTTCAACAGGTTTCATTAATCCCCATCACAGTAGTAACTACATTTGTCCATGAAGACATAGGAAATTAGCTCAGTGAGTGCTTATGTTGGTCAATCTAATAGCTGTTGTCAATAAAATTTTCCCTTCAAAGTGCATCCCTTTCATAAACAGCATAAAATATCAGTTTCTTCTGCCATAAAAGAAACCATTAGATTGACTCTGAAGTATGATTGTGCTAATCTCTAGGAGGGAAAGTTTCAGTCAGAATATCGTTAGATGTGGTATAAGCAGACATTCCCAAAAACATTAAGCCTAATGCCTAATAGGTTAAAGCTGGCATGGGAGCAAAGCTACCTATGTCCTTTTTGGGAAGTCATCATGATACTGAGGACATTTTGCCACACCAAACCTAGGAACGTTTTGATTCAGCCTTTTTTTTGTTGTTGTTTGAACTACTTAGAAATCAATGTAACCTGACAATCCGAGTATCTTTTGAATGTGTTCAAGGTGGAGAAATTAAGTCCTGGAGGCCGCATCATGTTCCTTCTCTCGAAGTTCCACACAGCAGAGCTTGTCTCAGAGGTCTGTTTACTAATGAACACTTACTGCCCTGTGAGGAACATCAGCATTTGCATTACTTGTTTTGGTAGCAACAAGCTGTGGAGAAATACTTTTGTCTCCCAGAAACTCAGTGCAGGCCCTGAGTTAGAAGTCCTGAACTCTTCTCTCTACATCCATCATGTAACAGAAACCTGCCAGCAGCCCCTGTGGGCCTTTGGCCCTGGGACAGAATTGCCAGGCAAAGCCTTGGCAGGGAACCACAGAAATCCCAGAAAAGGGAGCAGAGAAAACTCAGCAACTCTCAGGTTTCTCTGTTGTTCTGCTGCTCTGGTGAGAAGGATGTTTCTTTCAGAGAGGTTTTCCTTGCTCTGCTCTCCCTCCCCCAGTGTCACCTACCCCTGGAGCTAAGGGAAGCTGCACGAGTGTCACTGAAGGAAGCAGCCTGAATAAACAAGATGACTGGAGGAAAAAAAAATCAGTTTGGAGGTGAAGTTACCAGAAAAGCCCAACTGAACAGGGCATTTACAAATAGACATGGCTGGATCTCACTGGAAGAGAAAAGATACTGACATTAATTTGTCCTTTATACTTGAAAAAGTTGGTCTCATGCAGCCAACTGAAGACTAAAAATGCCAGACCAAGTACTTTTCCAAACACTCCTAGAGCTGCAAGCCATGTATAATGCCTAGTCATGGCTTTTAAATTACACAGAATTATCATCTAAATATATCTAAAAGACTTAGTAAAATAGAAGTATCAGAAAGATCTTGTGGGGTTCCTTAAATGTCAGATGCAATGAATGTGTGCTGGTCTAGACACTGGCCCAAGCCATCTAGAGAGATTCGGTCTTCTAGACCACTACCAAGACTTGATTGACCCTAAATCTCAAAAAAATTCTAATACAAAAATTGTGGTTCCCATCCAGGCAAAGAGAACAATTTGGAAAATTGAGAAGCATCATACTAAGAAGTGGCACTTAGAAAAGAATAAAAATTAATTTCTCAGACATTTTATTTCCTGATAAAAGGTGGCAATGGCAACAGAAAGGGTTCAGAGCTACAAACAGAATTATGATTCCTAAAAGCATCTTTTTATTTTTTAAGATTCCTGAGTTTCTAGCACATCTTGTAAATCTTCAAAACATGTCATAAAAACAAATCCATTCTCATGCAACCTCGTTTCTTTTACATATAAGAGACTTAATAAAATTTCCATGTATGTTTTGGGGTTTTTTGGCTTTCAGTTTTTTCTCTTTGAAGTTATTTTATATTCCATTACAGACCTACCCCAACAAGACCTTTTAGTACTATAATTATTATCATACTGCAAGATGTTCAGGACATTTCTTATTACATTCTGAAGACAAGCAGGTTCATAGTGCAGTAAGGGGCATATGCATAAAATGAGTCCTTAGGAGGACTTAGGAGGACTCATGAGTACTTAGGAGTAAGTACCATGTTTGAGGTAGTTTGATTAGGGAAGAAAAGTATGTACAAAGGTGTAATTTATCAACTCTACATGAAATTTTAGTCATCAATTCCTTCATTGAGGATTCTGTCCCTTTCAGTAAAGTCTCATGTCAAGACAATATTTCTACTAGATGTGGGATAATCAGTTATTGCCCAAAAGTCTTTAGTGAGTGAGCTGTGCTCCTGTTGAGAGTACCAAATCTGGAACACACTAATTTCAAAAACTTAAACTGCCTTGGAAAAAGTCTCAAGCCTCTAATGAGTCAAACCAGAACAAAAAAAATTTTAATTCCAATTCCCAGACTGATCAACTTTCCCTGTCCATTTTGAATAAAGGCAATTTTGGAGAAATACTTTTGTCTCCCAGAAACTCAGTGCAGGCCTTGCACAGAGGCAGAAATCATTCAACTATAGGAAGTTGTGATATCTCATGTCTCATACCCCTAGCTGCACAGCTTACTCTAGCCCTTAGTTCTCAGTAGCTATGGATGATTTTTCACCTCTTGCACGAGACTAAAGAGCTCTCTACATCTAAAACTGAGATTAAGAGAGCCAGGTTAACATGTTAACTACCCCAAGCAAGTGCTTTAAGGTTTGGAAAACACTGAGACTTAAAAGCAAATGACCTGGCTAGACTTAATTGTAACAACTCTAAGCACTCTAGCACTTTTTTTTTAAAGTCTCAGCAGGGAGACTAGAAGTGGTTGTTTCAATTATAAACTCCAGCCTCCTGAATAAAGACAAGCAATGAAAATCGACTGGGTGACTCCTAAAAAAGTATCATAGCAGAAAAATATCAGAATAGACTAGAATTATTGACACATCTAATTTTAAGCTGTAACTTTCACTACAAAGATTATCTAAAATTATAATAGTCCATACCAGTCTTTAAATGTTCAGACTTTCATGCGCTTCTCCATGGCTTTAGAGCCAGGGAAAAAAATACCACTCTCCATTGACTTTATATTACAGCAACAACTTCAAATCTAAAAATGAATAATAATTTTAAAAAATCCAGCAATTCAACAGATTATTGAACTAAAGTTTAGAATATTTCTTTAGAAGTCCAAAAGTGCACAGAGCTGCAACTGTTAGTTCACCTGTACCCGTATCAATTACAGTACCCAGGAAACCTACTTGAAAATACATTTTCCCAAAGGTGTGCTGAAGATACACGTACTTGTCAAAGTGACCAACTTTCCTTAAAAGTGAAACTATACTAGTGATTACTTCTTGTGTCAATCTCCTATTTACTGCACAGGTCTAATGGAAGCTTTAATAAATATGCACTAATGGGAAAATCAGAGTAATGCATGTAGAAGTTCTGCAGGTTCACTTGTTTTAGATTACCGTCTTCCATCCTTAAGCCACTTCATATACCTCTTACTGATTAATTCAGCTTATACATTTATCAGATAATAAAATATCATCTTTCATATGGCTTGGTCAAGTACTGCAGGGACAAACAAGATGTCGCTTCAGGTTCAAGACTATTCTGCACTATTAAATTTTGATTCTCCAAAGCAGCTCAAACCTTATTAAAAAACAGGGATACATGCAGGCTTAAAATATTGTTAGAAAAACCTACTGAAGAATTAAATTGTTCTTTGTCAAAATCATGTGGTCTTTAAAACACTGAGCCTCTTTTCTACAAGCAATTAGATTTTCAGTCTCTGTATCCCATTTTATTCCACTCTTCTTTAAAGAATAATCACATTACTTTCAAGCTTAGAAAAAGCTTCCGAGTCAAAATTAGGGTTATTTTGTAGAAAGTATATGGAAGGAACAGTCACCATTATAGGTGTGTGCATTGCATTACAGTGCCAAGTTTTAACATCACAAGTGTTTAAGTTAGCAGACTAACTCATTCTGAACAAGAGATGTAATCATTCCACAATATTTTGGAAGACATTTTTCCTCTCTAGTGATAAAAGCCTAGTCTACATACATTTTTTTCTATTCCTAAAACAAATGAAATTAGCAACACTAGCAGTTAGAGATTAGTTCCAGATTTTCTGTGCAAACAGTACCAACAGCACCTTTCACATGCATATGACTATATATATATATATATGTGGGATTTTGCCTATTGAGACTTATCTTCAACTCATTTACAGTGCTGAGCTCTCAGAAGGCATACATTTTACTCCCATCACCAAAGCTCCCTATATATTAGCTACTTACAGAGAAAATGGGCAGGGTGAACCCCACTGTGTAGAGGACAGTGGATGTGATGGTACTGTCATGGAACGGATACTTGATGCTGTCATCATTACAGAAAAAGCCTCTCTGATACGGTTTTATTTTGGCCAAGTTTAGAACACCAAGGGGTAAGCCAGCTGTTGGGGGAAGGAAAACAAAAAAACAAAAACAAGAAATACATGTGGTTAAATCAAAAAAAAAAAAAAAACAACCAAACCATTTCTAATCATGCATGGAGGAAGCTACCAAACATGCAAACCTCAAATTTCCTAAGTATCATGCAATGCAAACACTCACCAATTTATAAACATTTTTTCAGAAAGGCTCTGAAGTTCCCCATCAGGTACAGATGTTAAAAAAAATACAAAGTTCAAAGTCTTCCATCTATAAGGTGAGTTGTCACCAAACCCAGATTACATTCCAGAAAAAGTCTTTGCCATTCACATGACTAACTAGTTATTGAGGGCAGGTAGCCTTTTGTCTCTCCTCCCTCTATCACTACCCCACAATCTTAGCTTGTATCTGATTTGCCAGCCTTGCTCTCTACACTATAATGTGGTCAGTGCTTACAGATAAGAGAAAGAATAGACATAGTTATTTAATAGACAAAACCTAGACAGATTTTGTCATAGTTAGAGTTAAAAATTTCATGCAAGTTGTTTTCATACAGGCAATGGGAACAAGAGAACTGCGGGGACATTAGTAGACACTTTGAATGGATTGCATCTCCAGGTAATGAAATTATGCCTTGAGATTGCATTTACACAGCTTTGGACACTTAGGAAGATTTCTGCATTATTATTCTGCGTTATTAACATGGCAGCTGAGACCTGGGTACAAATTATAGCTCTCAGAATTTACACTCTGTGATATATTACCAGTTCCCTCTCCTACAAGTTAACTTGCATTATACTGACGGTCATCAAGAAGAAAGAAGTCATCGAGACTTCTGATAATTATATTCAGGTCTAACTTATTTCTGCCATGTAATACACATTTGCAGGTGCAATAACCTCAGAAAATTCAACTTTTTATTTTACTTTCTCATAAAACCAGGGAGATTGGAAACTTGATGATCTTGGAGGTCATGAAGTCCAGCCTTTAACCAAATAACACCATGCCCACTTTCTCCTTTTCCTTTGATCAACTGAGCAAGCGATAGATAAAAGTGGGTAAATTACATAATGCTAAACCCCCAAACAAAAAAAAGAGTAAATTTTGTTTTAAACCATGGTAAAAAAGGACAAATAACTTTGTATTTTCCCCAACATCCATGTAATATGCAATTCTGCAAATAGACATTCTATATGTAAATTAGAGGGAGAGTGCAATCACTGGAGCAGTAATGACTACTCAGTATATAAACAACCTGTTAACTTTTTTGAGATGTTTTTTGTTCTTGAGTGATTGCTTTAATTTCTGGTGACACTTGTTGACTATCAGGTAAGTAGCTTTTAAGTGTTTTAATAAGCTTATTTCAATATACTTCATTAGAAGAAAAGACATCAAGAGTGAAACAGTAGGAACAGAGTGATAAATCCTGGCCCCTTCTTAGGGCTGCTGAGTTACAGTGCAAAGGCTTGTGAAGTGCATATTGAAACTATGCATGATTGGTAGCACCCCAGCTTTCAACTCTTCTTTTGAGAAAATTGCTATGGTCACAAGAAAGCAGTTTGGGAGTATTTTAAATCCTCTTATGGAGCAGAGAGAATTTTTTTCACAAATGATCTGAAATATGAAAACTGTCCACACTTACTGATGCTTACCATCCCATATAGAAAAAGTGAATCAAAACACAAATGGCATTAAGCTTATTCAACTTCAAGCAAAGTTTTTCATTTAGTAGAATAGTATACCATTGAATCAACTACATCTCAATGGTCTCTCTTCTTCTGTCTGCTTTAATGACTGAGAGAAGAGCTAAAGCTTGACCAAGCACAAGTGGCAGACAGAAACAGATGGAACAGAATTGCAGCCTTTCAAACATGAAGTGGGCCACACTGAAGAACTCAGAAAGCTCACTCTGATCAAAGGGATTGCTATATGGTCGCATGCCGGGAGCCAAGTTTCATTTACTCTCAAGACCATGGCAAAATTCCACTAACACAACTTAAGAGTCCATGCTTCCTGTCTTTACCTGTGCTATTGCACACCCAGCAGAATGATGGAGTGGTAATCCCACTACCTATTTGATACAATCATATCTGCTCAAACAGGTCACCAGATTTTCACATACGGAAATACCACGTGCTCATGACAAACTTAAGCAGCAGCTTGTGTTTTGCAGAAGTGAACTACTTCACAGACATAAATACCTGTTTTTCACAAAAGGCTGCTACAATCTAATATCAAGAACTATAACACATAATGAACTTTTGAGCTAGGAAGGGGGGGAAATGAAAAGCAGCAAATAAAGGGGTCCGATGAGAACAGTTTCAAAACTCATCTGTACAGCCTACATTGAAAGAATGTTAAAAAAAAAAGGAAGCTGGTTACACATACTGCTGATTTCCAATTTTTTTCATTACTGTTATATTCTTACTGCAATCTAAATGATGAGCTGTTTGCCAACAGTTGGCTAGAAGATTTTGTAAAGTGGTACTCAGTTGATCATTAACCTATCCCAAATAGTGGTAGCATTTTTACTGTTTTACAGGGAGAGAAGACAAGACTTAGTACACGTAAGCATACAGTCCTGAACTTTTCACTGTAAGCAGAAAAAACCCCACTGCTAATGTACATAACAGGCCAGTATTGCCATCAGAGGTGCCAAGCATCTCCATGACCTTTAAGCAGGCTGAACTTCTGAGGAATGTACTTATGTTCAGTCTCATTAGCTTCTCCAAACTGGAGCAAAGAGTGACCAAGATCTCATGCAAGATCACCAGGCTAAAAGGCAATCTTGCAGAGCAGCTCTCATGCCTTATCCTCTGCTCAATATACCTTCTTTTCCTTTTCACCTAGCCAGTACCAGCAGTAACCTCAAGTTGCCCTTCTGAACCAGGTAGCTTTATACACCTTAAGGGATCGTAATAGCCTCATCGTTATTCATATCCTAAAAAGTATGACCTTCAGCAGTAAAAAAGGACTATTACTTGAAGTCACCCATCATTCAGACTGCAACATATTAGAATTGGATTTTATCTACTTTCTGGTTAAAAATTGTGCAGCTTATCTTCTGAAGAACTAGTGACCAACAGATTCTGGGCTGTTTTTTCAGGTAGTACCACAAAACAGACAGCAGTCCTCTGATCTTCCTCTCGCCTTTCATTATAACCTGGTCACTCCAGTGCTCTGTGACTTACAAAAGAACACACTTCTTCAGTGCTCACACAAATAGACTCTAGCTAACCCACAGACCAGGTTGGATGGGGCTTGGAGCAATCTGGTCGAGTGGAAGGTGTTCCTGCCTGTGGCAGGCGTGTTGGAATGAGATAATCTTTAAAATCGCCTCCACCCAATATATCCTACAGTTTTATAACCCTGAAAGTTACAGATGTAGTAACAAAGTTGAATAGGAAAAGACTCCAAAGATTTGAAGCCTTTGCCTGGGAAAGAAAGGTAAACAAGTTTCATACACATGAACAAGAAATAACTAATCAAGGTAAAGAGGGAGACTAAGGCAAGAACGACACTTGAACTACTGAGCAGGGATTGCAGGGACAGAATAGCCTTAAGTTCCGGGCTAGAACTGTAAGAACAGGGGAACACACATTTGTACAGTTATGTGAGGTATGCTGAGTTCACAAGGAGTTTCCAGCCCTAATTTGTAGGTCCAAGCCAGTTGCAGTGTAATTTCCACTGACCACCTAATTCACAGTAATATACACAGCCTTCAGGAACTATTTGATCACATCTGGCTGGATGACATAGTGTGACAAATGTCTGTAAGGAGGGAAGGAAGGGAGGTCCAGGTTAGGAGAATAGGGAGGAAGTCCACGTGAGAATGGTCCTCCACCCACAGAAAAAGAATGTTAAAAATAAAATACCAGTACCCAAGGGGAGAAAGTGAATTTTTTTTTTCCCCAAAGGAAGTCTGTTTAATCAAAATGTCACTCGATTTGCTATATATTTAGTGGGCTTTTTAAGACTAAACAAAAAGAAAAAATCTCATGGTTTATCCTACAAATGGAAGCGATGGGTACACATTGTAATTGTAAAAAGATGATGGATTCATCATCTTTTTACAATTACAATGTGTGTTAACATGGCACTACTGTTCTGATCTGTGGCACTGGTAATTTTAGAGTTGGGTACTTAAGCTTGGAGGCCTAAGAAGCCAGATTTTGAAGGTGTCTATGCAGCTTTGGCAGCAAGCTGCCTGTTTTTCTTAAACAGGAGAAAAGAATTTATAGCCAAATGAATGTCTTTTACATCATTTGCCATAAATATTTAAGACCAGCAAAGAATATTATTATTTTATGTCTAAAAGGAAAGACACTCTTAAAGTTTCCAACCACTTCAGTGACACTGTATTACCTAGCTCTCAACCAGATGCAGTGCTCACAAAACTTGGCTCAGCTTTCAAGAGCAACCCAAGACAATCTAGACTGTCCTGTCCTTCTCCCACCTCTGGCCATCCCCCACTACCCCTTTCTTGCCTAGGCATTAGTTTTCACACCAACCTGTCCAAAAAGACAAGCCCATGCCCACACAACACTGGTTTTTCAGAGGCACTTGCTTATCTAGCCAACTGTATTACTGTAAGACCTGGCTTAAAGGACACAGCAGGAACATGTAGCCAAGGGTGTGGAATAAAGGACAAGGACAGATGGGACAGATCAGCTTCAACACCTCATGAAACTGCTTCTTCATCAGTGGTACTTTCTCCTCCACAATTTTAAATAGTACAACAGAATGCACTGTATTTTGTAAATACACCTTAATTAACCCACTTGGCCTCCTTATCTGTGCAAGTGACACTCCAGGTTTTGTGCAGTCAAACTCACGCTGAATTGCTGTTTCAAGTCCTCCAAGGCAATATTACTCCGTACTCCTCTCTAGTCCTCAATCAGGAAGTTCTCTTCAAGAAAACAAATTAATATCTAGGAACTGCGAGAAAGGCAGTCACCCTTAAGGGACACTACAGCAAATGAGAACATTCTAGCTAGATTATCTTCATGCTGCAATGAACTCACAAGTAAGTGTTAAGTAAGAGGACCTGTGCTGGACTAACATGAAACTGAGAAGAGTTTTTATGTTTCTCTACACTTATCCTGAAGAATATGATCAATACATTCTGCACTCAATATGCTGACAAAGTCAGTTTCAGGTTTTGTAAAGAAATTCACAGTTTATAGTTTAGTTAGGGAGTGTCAAACAATAATTCTATCTGTACCAGAGAAACAATGAAATAATCTCCACAAAACACATCAAATTATATCCTCAAAACAGATGAGTTACTTCTTACAGCTTACATTACCTCACAGAGTAATTTCAAGCTAAACTTCTACAGCTGTCAATTACTACCAAGAGCAAGAGAGAATAAGTTTTCCTATTCTTACACATGTATTTTTGCTTCTATTTTCAGACAGGACAACCATGTTTGCTTCACTGTTCGTTTTTCAGTGTAGAGTCTGGGGTGAAGAAGTAGGGAAGAGACTTAAAGAAACTGAGGTCAACCTCATGCTACAGGAGAGAGTTTGGAAACATCTGTAAAAGATACTGCTCTCTACAGAAAAGGAGACAGGCTGAAACTCTTTTTCTGTGAACAATCAAGAGAAAGTATGAACACCTTTTAAAATAGATGGTTCAAAAACCAGGGAATACAAAAAACTACCAAGATGAAGAATAGATTAAAATAATGAGAAAGCATTTAGACTTTTGATAACTAGAGGTAAGGAGTGTACAAGAGAAAAATCAGTGCACTGTTTATTTGGAGTAGCTGAGACAAATGGGTAGCCCACAGCTTACCTCCTGGCCACTTTAAAGAACTTTATCTTACTTTTCTACACTAAAGAATGTGAAGTATTTCTAATACCAGCAAACTGATTGTTCTGATAATGCCAGAAGCTGTGATAGGCTTCAGTAAACAGGATACATGTATTTAAAAGCATGAACGACACTTTAATCTCTCCTACTACTTTACTTGCAACTTTATGCTACATACATTTTTATTTGTCCTCTGATCTACGATTTGGCCAGCAGAGATCAGCAATTGAGCAAGCTCCTCACCACTTTTTGTTATGCCAGGCAAGGGTGACAGAGGCAGGAAGCAAAGAAAACCTTCCTCGAACAGCCTCAACACAAGCATGCAACTTCTAGTCCAGTCATTTACTAAGACAGAACTACATCATATTCCAGTTTCTCTGCATTCAGCAGTCTACATGGGAACACTAGTTCAGTTATCTATAGTCCCAATTAGTTAGAAGTCAAAACACTTGTTTAGAAACATTAGCATGGACAAGTGTATTCTCCCTTACATCTACATTTCAATTTTAAAAATGGACTGTTACAAGCACTAAATACATGTCATTCTAAAACCCACACAATTGTCTCTCCTGTGAGCACTTAGAGAAATGCAAATTTTGAAAATGCAGAAACAAGACTGTAATATATCCTATCCTGCTTTATTACTTAGAGAAAGATACACCAGACAAGTAAGCCAACAGCACGTCACAAGCGAAGGCTGTGCCCTGGGCTCTGCTCTGGTCAGGGTGAAGAGAAGGCTGAAGCTGGCCAAGGGATGGACACACACCTGGAAACCACCAGTAGCTCACCCAGTGTGGCAGAGGCCAACAGCCCCATTAATGACACCTGAAAACATTTAAGACCCCTGACTAGCAGCTAAAAAACTGGGGGCGGAGGCAGAGATGGAACAGGAGAGGTCAGCAGTTCTTTGCATTGCAGTGCTGCTCAAGGGGTGAGGAAGAATCCGACTGGCTGCAGTCATAATAAATAAGGGTGACTTCTGCCACTCTAACCCCTCCTGTGTAGGGGAAATTAAATATTTCATCACTGCTTGCCTTATGTGCTCAGCATCAAATTCAGTTAAAGGCTCTGATGGTACTGTATAGAGAATTTAAAACAATGTACATGCCCCCAAAGATGTAGATTTCTGCATACAATCCACCTAAATCACAGAGCTTACAGACCAGAGGGCAACACTGCCAAGAAATGGAACAGTCAAGGTCAGCTAGCTGGCAAGACAGGGAGGGACTGGCTTTTTTTTAATGTAGGTGACATAAAATCCTAATGTCATTCAAGACTACTTCTCTTTTAAACTCCAGAAATTGTAACTATTTTCCCATTTTAATCTTTGCTTTGTGGGAGTGCACAACAGGAGGCTTTCAGAGTATTTCACCTATAACTACACACCCTAACTTGAAACACCACTCAGTCTCTAGAAATATAATAGGCAATTAGTTGTCAGGAATGTAAATGCTCATTTTCCAATGAGTCCTACAAACATAGCAGTATTTTATTTAAACAGTCTTTAACAAAGTCAGCAGTGCTACAGAGGGACTCAGAATTTCCATGACATTGTATACCCTGTCATACACCACAACGTCACTTTACACTGTACACAGGGCTGCATGCCACCATGTTTAAGAGAACAGCACTTCTTTTTCAAGTTAGACTGAAATCCATAGTGTCTAATGGATAGAAAGCTCAATCTAAACAGATTTTAAAGGAAAAGTGACCATACCCTATATATTCTTGAGCTATCAGAGCAGTTTTCTTTTGTACTGATTCAGGAGACTGCCCAAAAAGTCCATTACTACAGAATCTGGAAAAAATACATTGCTCTTGACATTTGAGTACAATGAATAATGCCACAGCATAGGAAGACTTACACTGCACATAGACACTAATAGACCAGGTGCTGCTTTCCACTTGTAGTAGAAGTTATCAGCATCAGATTTGTGATTTCCATTTCTATGTATTAAAGTATATAATTTTCTAGTGTTGATAATTGGACTCTTATGTTCAAAGAAGAGATGGGAAGAAGGAAAAGAGTCTGCAAGCAGTGACCTGACTTCCATTCCCAGGATCTCCACTAATGTTAGATCCAGCCATCACATTGGCTTGGAGTATTTTAGCTGAATACTAGTACTGCAGCATAGGCTTACCTATCAACATAAAAGTGAAGACCAGTTTCCACAAGTCAGAAAAAAACTACAAAAAAACTCACTCAATGGAACACCAAGGAAAGAAGACACTAATTAAAATAATGACTAAGATAATTTTGGGAACTTAATAGAGAAAAGCTACTGACTATTTGACAGGCTCAATCTCATAGTCTGCCTTCTGTACTCCTTAAGGACCATTAGCTTGCTACACATCAGAAGTTTTCTCTGGTTATAATTAGCAGTTTATTCTCTCAGGTTTCTCCACCACCAGCTTCCAAACCACCTCTTCAGCTTAAGATAAGCACAGTTCACTGCCCTTCCATGCCTCAAAACAAGAGAGATAAATTTAGATATATGTATTTTCCTTACCATCCCAGTACTCCAGTTTCAGAAAATATTGCACTTATTGCTTAGTTTCAGTGAGTTAGTAATTTAAGACTTATTGGCAATAACAGAACTAAGTTAAATGGACAAAAGTGCACTAATATTAATTTGAAGTAAAAATGTCACCATATTCTAAGAGAGGCAGAAGCCACCTGAGATGCTGAAATTTGATACATAATTCCTTCTACACTAAGGCAAAAACTGAGCATAATTCCTGTTTGGTACAGTTTTCTCCTCTCCTAGGAAAGGGATCACAAAAAATTGTGACCTTTCCTCTAGACCAGGAATGGCTACGTAACAAATTGAAGCTACTTTATGAGATCCAAGGAAACATCGCATAGCTCATCTGAAACTTGCATATTTAACAGAGGAAGACAAATGACAAGAGGCACTAAAATCTAAGCTATGTCTAGAAAACCATTTGTTTCCTCAGCAGCATCACACAAATAAGGGTGTACTGATATGGCTCATCCATACCTTTGGTTTCATTTGGCAGCATCTGGTTGACAGACATTCCAAAATGGGTGTCCTTATCTGACATAACTGTATTTTCTAATTTAAAATTTTTTAAATCCTTCATTTTCATGTTGCCAAATATCAAGACACCCCACGAATGAGAGATGCCAAAACTGAGTTGAAGTACAATACAAGTAAAACTGAAGTGCTTTCCCAAACTTCCGAGTCAGACTGCTTCTTGGTCAGAGCTTTTTAAAAATGCATCAGTAAAGTCTATAACAGAGCAAAAGCAGACTGCTCTTATACCAGTCATTTCCTCAGACTCAGTCTGGTAACAGAGAGTGTTTGATAAGTGCACTAGAAAGTTTCAACATTATCTTTCTATATCATAATTTGCTAAAGAAGCTTATTTGGGTCAATTTTTGGCTTCCATACAAACAAGTAGGCTTGATTTTAACAGCTGTATCTGACTATATGAGAAGGATTAATGCACCAGAGAATCTGGCAAAAGTAGAGCCAAAACCACAATGCAGGCTTATGAATAGACAGTTTTGATTCCATACCTTTGAGATCAGTCTCATAACTTGAAAAAGGAAAATTCCTCCCAGAAAGTGGGTCAAGTCATTAGTAGTCAATTGTTAAACAAGAAGAGACAGGCATCAGATTCTTAATATAAGAAGGACAATTTTTTTCAGTTTTAAAATTGCAGGATTTAACTATTCTGGCTAGTAAATTGCTTATAAGTCTACTCACAGGCAGGACTGAGAAATTTATTGTTACAGTTCAAGTGAGTATCTGTTTTAGTGGAAGGTGTTCCTATCCATGACAGGGAGGCTCAAACTACATGGTCTTAAAGGTCCCTTCCAACACATTCTATGATTCTATGACTAGTGTGTCCTGATGTAGTGGCAATAATATCAATTTTAAAAAAAAGCCAAAAAAACAACAAACAACAACCAAAACAGTCTCAGAAAGTATTCTATGGAAATCTTGCTTCTTCAAAATAGCTTTAAATGGTTTTAATTCTTGTCATAAAACTAGCTGTTTGCTAGTCATCCATTATCTGAATTTCTAGTGTCTGTAGATTTTTTCAGTTGTTTTCACTTAACTATTTTACCTGAATAAAACCTAAGAACAACAAGCTTCTTTTGCAGGACAGAGGATAAGGAAGAGAAGCATCCCCACTAAACCAAGCAGATATAGCAATAAATAAAGCTCATTTTAAAGCTGTATTTCTGTGGGTGGCATATCTTGCCAATAGGTTTCAATGCAATTCTCTTCAGCAGTTTTTTTCTTTTTATCCTCTATCCAAGGTGAGTTTGTTTTAATTCTCCTAGACTAATTCTGGAAAGAGGATTATCAATTGTTGGGGATAGTAAATCCGAGTCAGTTGGCATACTACAAGGCATACTCAAGTTCTCTTCTCATTGGGTACTTCCAAGAGTCAGGTCACCTCTTTGTGCTACCTGCCTTCCCCTGCTGCAACACAGTCACGGACAGAGGATTGTCACAGCTTTATCCCCTCATCAGCATACGGTCAGCAACAGTCCTCCTACATAAAACTCTGCAGTAGCAGGAACCAGTAATCAACTCTTTATCTCCCCCCACCAGCGCTGTGATTGTGCAGCCTTCAGACCAAGCTGCTTTCAGTCAGTATCAGTGTGTACTGCCTAACTCTTTAAAACCAAGAGGCATGTTGCATCAGCTCAGTACAGCATAAAAAAGCACTCAAGCAGTATAGAAGGGAGACAGGAATTCTTCACCTATGAAAGACTAGCTATTTTATAATGTACTTTTAGTGTGATAGTTAATTTTCTACAGAAAATGTCAGAAGCCCCTTCCCCTCCCATTCCCTTATGCAAAGGTCATTGCCCTCATGTAAGCAAGCTGCAAGAGACCTTCTGACTGTTTAAGGCTAAGGAAAAAAAAATCACCAGGACTCAAGCAGCTGGTAAGGAACACAAGAGCTGATAAGCATCTTGCTCTACTATGCCAAGAGAAAATAATATAGTCCTGAGTTCATAACTTAGCTCTTGGGAAGGCACTGAAAGGTGAATTAGGATGCACCCACTGCTACAAAAAAGTAAGTGCAAGACCTTCTGGTTTTGAGTCAGAAGTCAGTACAAGATACACAACAGCAAAAGCTGGCAGAACAAGAACCAGACTGCTGACATTCAATAATGTTCATTAACTAATTGAACTCTTACCTAAAGTTTTTCTGCAGGCTTCTGATCAAGAGGGAGCAAGTATCTGGTACATCATCTTTCTTTATGTTGGAGAAAATAAGTGACTGTTGCAAAGAAGAAAGCACGGCAGGACAGGAAAGGTTTTCCCAGTTTCAGGTAACAACTATGTGTTACCTAACTGCAAGTGTCATCTTAGTAAGTACCACGTCCATAGTGTCACTGAAAGCAAGCTGCTCTTTCATATGTATCTGTTATAACTTTACAATGTATTCATGCACTAGAAAAAGTATTTAGCACCCACATGATGTGGAAAAATAAGAAGGTGACACACATGTCAGTGAGTCACAAATAATAGCGGAGGAGGTTTTATTTGAACTAGGGCAATCAGGAAGTGCTAACCCACATAGAAGGAGCGTTCCCTGGCTGAACAGTAATACCTTAATTGTCACCGAGACTGCAGCCTTCAGCAACAGCACGAGTAAACACTCCCAGGAGAGAAGAACAGCACTGAAAGCAAAACACTGAGCAGGGTGGTCCAGCCATCTCACCCCCACAGGTCACACCCTGCAAAAGCAAACTCACTGTGTCCTACATACATGCATCTGCTGTTTAGCATGTTGTCAGGTATCACAAAACATTCCAGCAGTCTTCAAGCTGAAAGAGACTGACTGTTTACTATTTCTGGGTTCAGTTCACATGTCCTTCTGTTTGGAAGGACTGAAAGTCCTTCCCTTACTCAGAAGTAGTTTCATGGAAAAAAAAATCATCATAATGTATAAATAAGACTGCCAGAGTCTCACCTTCCCCACCGTCACAGGGTAAGACATGGAGAGGAAGAAAAAAGATGAAATCCCTACACAAACATTCCACAGGAGTTTTAAATTTAATTAATTCCTTACTATTTCCAAGATATTGCAGAAAAGTGAATCAGAGCAGCAAGGGTTAAATTCTTTAGAAGGCTTCAGTTTGTCTAATCTTGGGTTGGACATATTCTTGCATTACACCAGCAATTACATATTGACAAGTACACTCCCCAATTACTTTTAATAGCTTGTCAGTAATTGCATAGTCAGTAAGGGACTAAAGAAATACAGTTGTGTTGTACTGCACCCCTGCACTCAAGTCAGGCATGAATTTCAACAAGTACAGACCAGATGAAAGTTGCCCCAGAGTTGTGACAGAAAGTGTTTTCCTTATGGCTCCTGACACCTCTGCAGAACTTCCTTTAATCTGACTTGGTCTTTGTGAGAGTCTAATCTAAAGATAAATGTATTCACCAGTTCTACCACTTATTGCAGGAATATTGCCGTGTGTTTCCCAACTTTGTTCTTTAAGTGTTGTTTACCTGCCTTAATGAGAAAGGATCCTGATTTGCAATCAAACAATAGACATGTAAGAATGGCAGACAGCGTGTGTGTGTGTGTGTGTGTGTGTGTGTATATATTCATAGTGCCTAATGAAAACACTAGTTGCAAGACAACTAATTAAGCTATTCTAATAAGCTGTCATTTTTTGCATGACAGTTTGGAAGTGAAATAAACCGTAAGAACAAAGCCTCAGTATGTATCTGTGAAAAATAGTTTTACTAGTCTCTAGAATGCCAATCTCTGCCATGCTATATAAAACATCTATCAGAAAACCTAGGAGAGACAAGTAACAGAAGTATGAGGGAGAAAGAAATCCTGCAGCTCAGGCCACTCACACTTTCCAATGCCAGAAACAGCTGAGCACTGTCCACTGGAGCGCAGAAGTACGGGAGGTGCTGCCTGCAGCACTGCAGAGCTGCATGCGGACATGCAGCACACACACCCAGCACTGCAGATCAGCACACACAGAATGCAGATACAGCCTCCTCACACTATCTGAGGACAGATACTGCAGAAACCTGCAGCTTTTACCCTTTTCAGATCACAGAATATAAAACTAGTTTAATGCTGAAACACCAGTGTTATTTATAGAAGGAGAGAATTATCATGCTGATAGAAGGGAAGGAGTTATTTTCTGAGGGCAACAAAGACTGCTTTCCCTGAAGTCTCTCTCCTTTATTGGGTAAATAAACAGATGAGGTAAAGATCATTCTTAAGGACAGTTAAATGAAACACTCAAGTTTCAGGCAACCAAATAGGGCTAATAATTTAATGGGGGGAGATGTTTTTACCTCCTACTTTTTCCCCCTCTCCCCACCTGCTCTTCTTTGATGTCTTTCTTATTCTCTTACCTCAGCTCCATCTTAAGTACGTAACACCTTTCAATAAAGACATCTAAATAACAGAGACACACACACAAAAATCACAGGATAGCTCTTTTTTCCCCTTCCCTTTCTTTTGAAAAACTTACACTGGGAAAGTTCAAACCACACAAAAATGGCTTGACTAAACCAGAAGCGAGTAAGTCAGACACACAGTCAGAACCACCTGCTTCCACTGCAGTGAGCTCAGGGGTGTGTCAGATCAGGACAATTTCAAGTGGTATGCTTGGATATCACTTGGGCTTCAAGTCTAACATTACTGAGACAATGAAATTAATTTTTCTCCCCCATGCCCACCTACTTTGGAGAAGGTAAAAACAGGAAAAAGAGGAGAAAAAAGAAAAGCTCTGTATGAAGTGACAAGAGTTACCTTGGGGATTCTGAGGATGCTACTGGTAGCCCTTTCTGTGGTAGCATGGGCTACCACAGCAAGATTGAGGGTTCAGTCCTCAACTGAAACTGATCTTCCTAGTTTTTAAACCTTCAGTTCTGTTGGAGACCTCGTGGTCTCCACAGTGGAGATAATAGGTATCATTTATCCAAACGGGCAAGTCACTTTATCTGGGCAGTTACCTGTGTCATTTGAGCAGATACCAAAGTGCATGGGCAGGGGGAAGGGCAGGGGAAAAGTGAGAGGTAAAGTCCACAATCAAGAGGAACTATTCTTTTTAGAGTGAAAAAATTAAACCGCCGTTAGACACAGGTAAGACCTTTGCTCTTATAAGGGCCTGTCTCAGCCACATGAGAGACAGAAGAGGAGGAGAACTTGGTCCTACATCCAGTATCTTTCCCACTCTGCAAATATCTACCTTTTGTCTCAGCTAGAGTTCCTCTGAAACCTGTAACTCAAGGTGCTTAAAGTTGCAGGTGTCAGGGAACTTCACATTATATGCTGCCTGCATTTTTCAGACTTTTCAGGAAGTAAACAAGCCCAAGGGAAAATAAAAAGTCTGGCAACCCTCCAGCACACTGAGGCACCAGATAAGTGCGTCTGTGATCCAAATGCTACACAGGGTGAGAGAAGGGAAAGGTGTGTAAATTGATATTACACTGCAGAGCAAGGTCAAGAACCTACCTTCTCAGCTTGGCCCAATGACTTGGGACAGCAGCAGAGAGAAACCCTCACCCTTTCAGGTGAACGACCCTCAAGTTATATGCTTCTGCAGTCTTTCTTTCAATGTGCTTTGCTTTCCTTGATTACTCAAGATTACTTACAATACACCGATACACATAACCATAAGCATAGAGCAAAATTTTTGTCTAATTGTAAATATTTTGTAATGACAATTATCCAGACAAAACTGCTTCACTCACCATAAAAACAGCATGAAAGTTTAAGCCTCACAATAGCACAGTTTGAAAAAATTCCTGATTTGAATCAAGACTGCTCCCAGTGGATTACATGGATCCACTATCATTTTGCAAAAGCTCTCTCTCCTGTAACATTACCTCAGAAACAATGACGTAAATCATGCATTGTAATTTTGCTTTTTAATTGCATTTAGCTACAGGTACCATTGCTATTTGAAGCATCCAACAAGAGAAAAATGTTGTTCATTATGTTTGTATTGATGCTACAAAAATCAGCCAACAAATTCAGCCAAGCAGGAATTCATGAGCTAGGCCTGAATGCTATTCACTGAACATGACAAGAAAGTGCTTAGATTACTGAAGTACTGGAATTATTTGCTTAAGAAGCAAACATCCAAAATTAACACTTCCTAAGTGTAATAAACGAGGCATAGCCACCACTCTCCCACCCTCAGTGTCCCCTGAACCATCAACTCACCCACAACCAGCTCACAACCTCTATTCCCCAACATGCAACCCTCAGAAACATTATTTACTTATAACACTAAGACTGACCAAGAAGTGCACCTCCAGAGAGCAAAGACACTTCCCAGGCTCCTAATACTGAGAGGTGCCACTTCTTCACGGAGTGAAACTGCCCTTTCTGTGATCGATAACTGACATCATAGCTCTTTAAACTGTCTCATTACATAAAAGGAGAGCGTTAATGCAAATTGGCAGGGCATGGAATAGTTTCAATAGAGACTGAAAAAGAAGAAAGTTAAATTGGGAATGCGCTGCTATTTGGGCTGGCCAGGACAAGCATCGCAGCGCTGTGGCAGTGTGTTGAGGCTGTGTCGGTTCAACCCTGGCCATCACCGAGGCACCGCTGCTGCCCCAGCCCCGGTTCCTCCCTGCTGCACCCGGACACGCGGGCGCAGACACCGCGCTCTAAGAAATGCCCCATTTCGCTTCCAGCCTACAGCTACAGCGGTGCTTAGGTGCCACCGAGATCGCGCTGCACCGAGCCTTACAGCGAACCCCTGCCCTGCTGCCGGGCACCGCCGTGCCTCTGCAGGACCCTGGATGGATCAGGCGTGATTCCGTGATGACGGCCCCTTCCAGGACAGCTTCCCGACCCACTCGGGGTAACAACCATATCCCAGGCTGCAGATATCTACCAGGCATCTACCTCTCCAGCACTGGCTTTTGCCACAACCGGTATTCATCCCACAGAGGAGGTTAGGGAAGGAAGAGCAAGGACATCAGAGAGAAGAGGGAGTTCCAGATGTCAGTGGATAAGCTGCAGCAGCTCCCTCCCCCCGGGGCTTTCCCTTCCCCTCCCGGCCCGCGGCAGCGACCAGATCCCCCCGTGCAGGAGCGGGGCGGGAGGCGGGGGTGCGGGCGAGGGGCGGCAGGCACGGCGGGGGCTGCGGGCCGGCAGGAGCCCCGCTCCGGGCGGTGCCGGCGCAGCGGGGAGGGGGAGGCGAGCATGCGATCAGCGCGGTGCCGTGCGGGGGGGGAGCGCGGCGCCCCGGGGGCGGCTCCCCCCGCTCCTCCGCGGCCCCCCGACCTACCCAGCAGCACGCAGAGCACGTCCAGCGCCACGAAGGGCAGCCGCGTCCTGTCAAACATGCTGGCGGCGCCCGGCGGCAGGCGCGGTGACAGCCTCGGCCCGAGGGGCGGGAGCGCGGCGGAGGCGGCAGGGAGGGGCTCCAGGCGAGGCGCTCCGAAGGAACGGCCCCCCCGCGCTCCCGGCACCGCTGAGCAGCCGCCGCCGCCCGCACTGCGCTACTGCCGGCGCCGTGGCCCTGCGCGGCTTTAAGGCCGGGCACGGGCGGCGGGGCAGGGTGGGAAGGGCGGGCGGCGGCGGCGCCTCGGACCGCCCTCGGCGCCGGCCGCCAATCGCGCCGCGCTACGCCCGGCACCGAGCGCGGCCCCGCGCACGGCCCGCGGAGGCTGAGGCGCCACCGGCTGAGCCGCGACCTGCCCTCACCTGCCGGCCGGCCCGGCCCCCGGGGCACACGGGCCGTGCCTAGGGTCTGGGGGAGAGAGGGTCGACCCTCCGCGGAGAGCACGGGGAGATTTATTATTGTTGTTGTTGTTGTTATTAATACACAAGAAAAAAAGCTGTTTCCACCTTTGGAATCACAGAATCCTCTAGGTTGGAACGGACCACAGTGGTCATCTGGTCCAACCTCCCTGCTCAAGCACCAAGGACAACCTGGCTCCTTCCTCTCGGCACGCACCTCTTTTAGATATTTATAGACATTGACGTGTTCTCGGTTGTCTCTCCCTTCTCAAGGCTGAACAGGCTCAGCTCTCAGTTTTTCCACGTGAGAGAGATGCTCCAGTTCCCTAATCACCTTTGTTGCCCTCTGCTGGACCTGTTCCAGGAGCTCCAATCTCTGTTGTGCCGAGCAGCCTAGAACTGGACCACCTACTCCAGATGTGGCCTCACCAGGAATGAGTAGAGGGGCTGGAAAATTGCAAAAAAATTACAAAACAGCTGGAAGCAGAGGTTCAGCCTAACCCAACCCAAAGCAATCTTTTTCCTTGTTAAAACCTTTTATTTGGAAAGAATACACTTACCAACACAAAGAAAATGTTTTCTACATAACCACATTTTTATTTTAGCACCATTAATGACAAACCAGACAATTTTATTCACCAGTGTTAGAGCTGTTGAGCACAAACGTGTAGCTCCTGCTACAGAGCACATCTGTGTTTCATTCAAGGCAATTGCAGGTGGGATGAGTGGCACTTCCCACAGAGGACCAGACATAAGCTTTTCAGCCATTTCTTATGTATTCCACTCCCTAATTCTGTAAACAGCTTTACTTTGTACAACATCCTAACGGCTGAATAACAGGTTTGAGGGATCAACAAGAGAGACAAGTTTTTGAGGTGGAAGCGCCTCACTAAATATGTTGTATCTTCAACTGTGCTGCCTAAAAAGGCACATAAAGTAGTTCCACACAGAATATATAAGGAAGCTGTACATAGTAGCCTGTACAGGAGATCCCGATTTTATTTCAATGCCTAAGCACCCTCCCACCTACATGTCAAAATGGACAGTTGTACAGATGAAAACTACTGTTGATTTCTTTAAGCGCAGGGTAAATTAAAGAGTACATTTTCCTGTGCAGTTGTGCTGGGATGGTTTCATAAATGTAGAAATTCCTGTTGTCTTAAAATACATGAAGTAATGAAACAAATTGGAGCACAAGCAGGCAATGAGGAGAACTGGGCTTATCTTTCTGAGAACTGCTGCTGAAAGAAAAGTGTGCAATCTGCGCTGCTCCTCACAAAGCAGAATTGTTCACAAGGTCTTAAATCAGGAGTAGATAACATCCCCAAAATTGCAAGATGGTTAGAAAAACCAGAGGGCAAGCAATGCAAACATTTCACACACAATTGCCATAATTGCTTTCTTCAACCCAAAAGCATCAGACTAATCTTGGTCAGGCTAAGCTGCAAACAGCTTAGATCTTGATCCACACCCCTATGCAGTAAATTAGAGACCTGGGAGATTGCACTAATTGAAATGGATCTCTTCCCAGAAGAATGTGAGCAAGATAACGATTACATTTAAAAATACCTGGAAATTGGGTCTCAGCACAGCATTCACTGACAGAAATTAATCACTCTTTATTGTCTTGCAGTTTCTACATCTCTGTTTCACCCTTGAGATGTAGCTTGCCTGAGGGAAGAGGCGTCTCTGCAATCTTCTACTAGAATTCAGGAAAGAAAGCAGTCACTGGTTCCTCTCCAAATTTTCCATTGCACAAGGGATATGAGCCTTGCTGTTGCAACCTTGTTCCCACCACTTGGCTTGCTAGGTCTCAGAAAACCCCATTGAGCATAGTTTGGGGGTTTTGGGTAGCAGTGCACAGTTCTAGGCTCTCAGAAGGCTTTTCTGGGCCTTCTTATGCAGGCGGTATTAACCATGGAAGCATGCCAACCCAAGCACTTCCAGCCTGAAGTACTACTCATATTAACAAAACTCTACATTTACATGAGGGCTATGTTAGCATAAGTACTGGCATCTTCAGATATGTTGTTATTCCATACCAAAAAGATGTTTAGGTGTAAACTGAAGAAAGAGTATACTGCATACTTTAGTACCATTAACAAATAAAAGGGTGTCTGCAGTAGCAACAAAGCCCAGAGTGGCAGAAAGGTTAAACTGATGCTACTTGATTAGGGACCATCTGGAACAGTATATTCCAGAGGGAATGGGTGCTGGTTGATTATAAACACAAATAGAAATCATGTTCAGCATTAGCTGGAGGTTTGGGGGTTTTAACTATACAACTCAAATACCAGGGTCTTTAAGTTTCAGTTTCTCCTGATACTGTGAGAGCTTTGTAGTATCACTGAACTCCAAGGCATTTTTACCGTGTAGGCTTTGCTTGGTCCCTCACAGCAAAGTGCTAACTATTGCCACTGCTCTTAGCCACTATAGTGACCCAGTGAGATCAAGTCAGAACCTCTCATACACTTAACAAAATGCTAAAGAACATTTCTGGACACAAGTAAAGATGAAGGCAGCAGACAAAGCTCATAATTTATATTGTCTCATATCCCTTAATGAGATTTACATGTTGAGTTAGTCTTAATATTACTCTTTAGAATTTAGACTCCTCAGAGTATCTTCCCCTCTCACCTATTCTTTTGTTTAGTATGGTTATTTAGTTGATTTGTTTGCTTGTTTTTAAAATGGTATCTTTTGTTTGTTTAATGGAGGGCAGTGAGCAGCAGCAAACACCAAGACCAAGTTAAAGCCCTATGAATGTCTTTGTTTTCGTCTGTTTCTTCACAAACTGTGATCTTCAGTGTTTCGACCATTTTTCTTAGAGGTTTTGTGTGTAGAAGGATTAAACTCTCAGGAAGTTTATCATCAGTCTCTAGTGGTACTCCTGTGATAATTAATTAGTATTGACCCAACAGGGCTCTTAACTGCAATTAACATTCATATGGATCAGCAGCCTTAGTAAATGACGGGGCTTTCCCAGGCTTGTTTCTCTGTAGCTTGTTCTGGGGTGGGAGTCAATAGTTCTGAATGAGCTGTTACCACTCAGGAAAGGGATGAGAGGGTCACTGTGGATAGTTCTGGGAAGCCGTCCTCTGGGTGCTCAGAGAGAGAACACCACTCCAACCATAGCACTCGGAATGCTATTAGGAAAGAGAGCCATCTGACAAATCCCATTATGACACATTCCTGAATGCCAGAAATCCCACATCAAAATGGGTAAGTAGAAGCAGAGAAAGCACAAAATAAAGCAGAAAAGAAAGCATTTTTAGAACTTGTATACAACAATTTCAATGTAGCAAAACCAGAACATGGTATTTCAACATTTAAAGGGAATGATGGGAGAGTAAAAGTCTTTATAAAGTATAGATCTAGAAAATCATTAAATATGTGGAGAAAGGTAAATGGGTGACAAGCATTCAGTACATTGTATCCACTAAGAACTAGGGAAAACTTCTACAAGATGTCAAACCACAGGACTTTTTTGCATCAGAATATTGTGTAATGTTTTGCCTTGGGATGCTGCTGGGCACAAAATTACAATTGGAGCAAAGAGGCACTAGGTGAATTCACAGAGGATAGGTCGACAGTTAAACAGTGGATCCTGGCAGTTTCAGAAACATCCCTACTTCTGATTTCCCACATTTAGAAAGAACTGCTGGGAAACAGTCATTCCATAGCCCCTGTTTCTTAAACACCCCCATAACATCTGCTCCTGGGCACTGCTGCAGTTTTTGGCTGGATGGACTTGAACTGAGTCAGGCCTTCAAAGCCAGTCTGTGTGCACAGTGTAACACTGCAAAATACATTAGTAATAGAAGAGATTTAAAAGTTCAGACATATTTGTAATGTTCCATCAGTTTCAGATTCTGCAACACTTTTGTGTGGCTATTCTGAATTTATCTGCCAAAACCCCAGTCAAGGAGTAAGGTGGACAAGGAGAAAAGTCTGCCAGAGCCCCCCTGAATTTATCTTTCAGGACACAGGATTTGCTTTTAACAAAATTACATACTTTGCTATAGGATAATGGAGACCTGAACCTCTTAAATCAGCTGAAACCCCTTGCACAGAATGTTTCAGGAAACAGCAGTTATAGTCCACCAAAATATCTTAGCCTCATATCCGGTCTGTTGTTTGGTCTGGCCATTTAGTTGTTTTCTTTCTTTTGCTCCTATGTCTTGTGTTTGTTTTGTTTTTAATAAGGGAGCAGGGAGCAATAAAGAACACTTATATATCTAATAAACAAAATATGAGGAGTTTCCTGTCTTCTCTCTTTTAATTCTTTTCCCTTTAAATACAGAGGCCACTTGTTTGAATACTTCATCCCCATGTGTCTCTTGAACTATTCTCCAGAAGGTCCTGCTGTCAGGCTGACTTGAGGTTGTTACCTACAGGCAAGTTCAGATATGTGAAGGGTTCTGCTCCCCCAGTTTTAGGACAAAGTTGTAGACCATTCCCACAACAGATCTGTTTTAGTAGAAAATACAGGTTATTTCTAAAGATTAGCCACAGAAATAAAGAATCAAGTAGACCTCACCAGACAACATAATAACATATTTAATATTCATGCCCATGTAATGAGCAAAAAATACATTAAATCCCAGGTATATAATTTTGTTTATATTTTATGGTGTGTATCATACAGCCTCAGAGGATCACATAGCATATTCTAGAAAAAATACTTCAGGCTATGTCTACACAAGTTAATTAAGTGGGGCCAACACATACTAAACAGGTACTGGCACATGATGGTACTGTTTTTATGTTAGCTCACAAATGGTGTTGTTCAGAACTAACTATCACAGGCTGGGGAGCATTCCCCATGGCAATTTTGCATGCAGACATGCTATTTTGATAGGAAGAAAAAGCAGCTGTGTGGCCATCAGCTATGCTCTACCTGTTGGCCTTAGGGCTAAGAAACTTTCCCTGTTCGCTCTTTATTGGATTTCATTATTTGTTTCAATTACAAATATTGTTCTGAAGCAGTAGGAGACTCTGAAAGGAAGAATGTCCCAAGGGCACTCACAAAATGTTCATGTCTGAGTGAAACTTTTATTAAAAAGGTGTTATGATTATTGCAAATCGGAGTGATTTAGAGGCTGCAAAATTTGTGTCCTCTGGCTTCTGATTTCCCTTTTCTTCCCTTCTGGATCATGCTTTCCTGTCAAAACATTTAGCAGAACAGAGGTAACTGGCAGCAGCCATACATCTCAAGAGCTGAACTTCAACGGGCTAACCAGTTGCACAGAAAGAATTTGCCAATGATGTATTAAAGGCACCCAGTTTTGACCCATCACACACCCAAAGTGGTAACTCAACCTCCTGCACCTGGTTCTGTGCAGGTTTGGATATCCACTTACCAGCAGTGCACAGAAGATAAGCTTGGAGGAATATGTGTGTCCCTGCAACTTTGTCTAGCTGTGCTTCACTGGCTTATCAAAGCTGTGCATTCACACTGCAGCAGATAAGGAGTCTGTCCCTGCTGCTTCTCTCTGCTTGGCAGCAGCAGTCCCACCGTTGGCCTGACACCCTGTGCTTTAAACAGGCAGCAAACTGCATGGAAACCATTGCCAGGCAGCAGCTCCCAGTTCTGTAGCACTTGAGGATGGCCTGGATTACCAAGTGGTTGAAGTACCGCCAGAAGTACAGCATCGGAGCACACACAAGCAGAGACACCCAAAAAGAAGAAGATCTCAGTTTTTTTCCTGGCCCAATGCTTGTGCTGCTGCTAGGAGGATGAACCACCTGACTGCTGCCCTTCAGTGCCACATATCTTCATTTGTGTTAGAAAGCCTTCAGATCAGCAGTGATCCCTTACCGTACACATTTCCCAACATAGTGGATCGAGCCATTACAATACTCCTAAGTCATATTCATACACAACTCGCTCTGGAGCGAAGGCCAAGCCAAAATACCCAGAATGACTACAGAAATTTGTCTGTAGCAGACCTTTTGCAACAATGTTAGTCACAGTGCTATGGTATAACAGTTATCAACGCTGCTGTTGTTCCATCTCCACTTGTTATTTTCTTTTCTAGTATCTACATCTGAAGACATTTATTCACAAGTTTATAACATCTAGTTGTTTTTTCAAGAAATTGTGACTATCTTGGATAAAATTAAGCCTTGGATACATCTTCCTTACTGGTATAATGTAGTTACAATAGCCTCACCACATAAGTCATGGCAACTAGAAAAATAAATTATGAGGGGACTTTGAAAATGAAATAAGTATAGTCAAATTGTCACCAGAACCCTAAAACAGGAATAATGCAGTAAAAGGAAACCTGCTTCAGTACAGATTGCAAAGCATGTTTATTTCTTGTACATCTGAATTATTTCTCATAGAGCATGATCAGGGCCAGTTCCTGCTCAAAACACAATTAAGACTGGAGGAGAATAGATCAACAGATGATTGCAACATTAATTATTTAGAATTATTTCTCAAAGCATTATATGAGAATTTGGGTCCTTATACAATCATTATCTAATGGAAGCTTTTGCTTCTCCATCTTCTATAAAATAGTATTTGATTCCTTTAAATAGTCATCAGAGTTGAACACAAAAAGCCACAGCTGGAGCTGCTCCAACATACAGAGTGTTCAGTTACTGAAACCTTACAGTTCCTTTTAGCTTGCGTTCTACACCCTGAGCAGGAAACATGGGATTTCACTTTGCTGTCTTGTCTCTTTAGATGGATTCACCCTCATGCCAATAGCAGATTCAGTGCCTTAAAGCACAAGTCAATGTCTCCTCTAATCAACTGCCAGAGCACAGAATGTCCAGATTATAATTAAGCCTTGACCACTTGGTATTTACTTTTATTACACTAATATTGTGAGGCCCCAGTAAGATTGGAGCCAATTGTGTTATGTGCTGTGGACACTCACAGCCACTGCCTGAAAGACCTAAACTCTCTCAGGGTGAGAGAAAGAATTGTTTCCCACTACAGCCTTAATTTTGTTGCTGTTCTCCTTGAGGCATTAACCCCAAGAGAGAATAGGAATAAACCTGTCTCAAATGAGTCATCTGTGCAGACGAAAGCATAAAAATATCCTCTAATCTCCTGTTTTATCTTTCCTTTCTACATTGCTGCTTCTTTCCCAACCAGAATAATAACAACATGAGAGTGAAGTCAGCCCTGGGCAGGGATGTTGTAGTGTCTGGAGCACCAGAAGCAGTGGAAGCAGGCAGGAGTCTCACTCGATGTGCTCTGGCTCCTGTAGTCAGAGCAAACACTTGGCAAAGGTAAGGAGAAGGATTATATCTGTCAGAATAACTTTTATGGGACCCAACTCTTCCAGGAATTGTTTAAAATCCACATAATGCTTCTGAGTGTTAATGCCTGTATTGGGACATTTGCATTAGCAGATAAATGTGCAAGAACACATGTTTCCAGACATCTGCCTAGTGATCACATATCTGAGCAGTTTGCTGAAACTTGGTCTAAGGTCCGTGAGGTCCTTGGGCTCCTGAAATGATTTCCAAGGTTTGTAATAAATTGTGCTGCTGAAGTGTACCACGGTTAAGCAATTCTTTCATGATAGAAACAATGTGTGGTGTACTGCACTAAAACCAATCCATGTTATTTTAACTTTCCAGCCCTTGAAAGCTTTCTGAAGGGAGCACAGACATACAGAAGAATTTCGTATGTATAGATGCTGTGAAAAAAAAAAGAAAACTTTTGTGATGATGCCCCTAAATTATTACCCTCCCAGTGCAAGACAAGTGGATGATAAAATACTGATCATTGTGCACTGTATTAGTAAGAAGTGAGGAATAACAGTGTTTTTAAGGTGAAGGCAATCTCTGGATTTCTACAGAGCCCTGGTTGAATTGCTTACATTCTTCCAGCTAGGTCCATGATTTTTTAGCCATGTCAGAGGAGGAAGGACTCAGAATGTGCAATGCCACAGTGTTAAGTAGTGTTGATGTCTTGTTCATCTTCAGGCACCAAAAGTATTGCAGTATTGTTGAGTTTCCCCTCCTGGTGCACACACGGCATTGCAGGATTGCATCAGAGTGTGAGTCAACAAGGAGCTGGAGTGGGCTTTCAGGATCTTGGGCTGCAATGGGAATGCAAGCCATGAGCTAATGTACACCATGTGTCTTTCCCTACTTTCAGGCAGGGAAAGCAGTGGTCCTACACTGCAGGTAGGAACTGGGAAGATAAATGTTACAGAAATATCACATATACTATTGTCATGGGTATAGATTCAGGGCACAGATTTAGCTTGTTCCGTTCTCTAACAATATTAATGTTATTAATATTATTATTATGAAAAATATTAAATTCACAGATTATAATCTGTTATCAGGCTACACAGACTGTACATACTTTGTATGACTAAAGCAATTAAGACAGATAAAAAGACCTTGAATTTGATAAAAATAGGCAAATGGGCAGTATCCCATCCCAGACCCAGCAGCTGGCAAAGAGTATGTGCTGCAGTCATTTAGTGTGAACTTGAACTTTGTTTTGCTTAAGAGTCCATGAAGCTTGTGATAAATTAACTTATACTGGAGCACCCACAGCTGGCAGAAGTACTCAGGACTGAACATGATTTTCATTGCTCAGTTACCTATACTCTTAAAAAAATTTTGTAACCATGAATCAATATAGATTCTGTGTGGTGTTTTACACTATTTCTTTGGTTAATAAAATGTAAGAGGAAAGCTATAGGAAGAAGTGGGAAGGTGCCTGGTTAGAGCATATAAAGGCAGGTCTATAAAACAGGTAACACATTAAAAAGTGACACACAATGCAAATTTAAGATTATATCTGCCAAGTATGTTCATAGTACATCTTGTGTTCTATCAAGTCATTTGCACTGTCTTTGTTTGAAAAGTATTAACTAATTTTATAAAATTAAAAAACCAAACAAACCAGTCCTGTTTAGAAATCAGGCATCACTTCCATAGGGTCATTGTCTTTGACTTTGTCACATGTAAAAACAACTGACAGAATTAGTTCTTTAAGGCTGTGATTAGGAAGACCTCTGATAGATTGTATCATTCATGTAAGTCTGCTCCACATGTGTTATGGAAAAGAAGGGAGAACTCGGTTTCCAAATCTCCAGTCTCCTACTCGAGCCCTTTTAATGCTGGACGTGGGCAGGACTTGTCTGCTTCCTGGCTGTGATTCAAGAGACAGTTAAGCAAGGGACAGCTCTGGCTCTTCCTGCTCAACCACATCAGTAGGACACAAAGACTGGAGAAACCCAGTTTTTTGCATTTCTCTTGTTCTCACCACCTGTGAGGTAGGCTCTGAGCACTATCATGACCCCAGGGATGACTGCAGACGCTGGAGGGCTGGGTCCCAGACATTGTGAATACACCAAAGTGCTGATATCTAAAAGGCCTGTTAGAAGACTTTGTGAATAAGACTCAGCACCGGCACCATCACAGACCTGTTACTCTTCATCTGAGAGCCTTCCTAAGTGTTACTCATCTTTGCTGACACTTGTTTGCTCAAATGCTCAATCCGATACAACACATGTAATTGTATGCAAGATGGGAATCTTCCTGTTTGTCTGCAGTCTGCTTTGAGGACAACCACATTGATTTTTCTTTTATAATTTTTATAAGATTTTATAAAATTCATAAAAATTATAAATTTATAATTTATTTTATAATTTGAAATTTTATAAAAATTTATAAAATTTATAAAATCCACTTTTATAATTTGGAATACACTGTATTTAAATGGGGGCTTGGGAGAAGGTAAGGAAAGCAGGTGGAGAAAGAGAGAAATACTGTGTGCACATGTGCATATCTGTATTTATCAGATTTAATAAATATATTTTAATAGGTTGATAGGAGAAGGATAATTCAGTTTGGTGGTAGATTTTAATGTAAGAAAAAACTTCAAGGTGTTGCCGAGATTATGGCATTGGTTAGCAAGAGGAACCTTCTGCCATCAGTGCAGTCCAGAGTCCAGCCTGAATCTTAAGGCTCCAGAGACAGATGTGCAGCTCTGGAGACAGAAACAACTGTCAGTGGGAGAAGAGAAAGGAAGCAAAGGAAATGCAGAGGCATCTCCTGGCATGCTTAGAGCACGTAGAGCTCATATGCGATTTTATCAGCATTGGTGTCTAGTCTTCCAAGAAACATTTTGAAACAGAACAGTGAAGGAGTACTGTACACACAATGGTGTGGAGTGAGAAGTGGGGGAGCTTTGTCTGAAAGCATCAGAGAAGTCAGTCAGTGCAAGAGCAGACGTGAAAGGCTCAGTGGGTAGATTTTGAAGGAGATTGTTGCAAATTACAGAGGTGTTTTAAATAATATTTCATGGGGGAAGAAAATACTGGATCGCATTCTTTTTTTTTGGAAACAGGAAGAAAGGTGACGGAAATGGATTAGAGTATTCCAATATGAAGGTCCTGGATAAACTAACTCAGCTTCAGCCCTTCAGGCTCTCTCAAATGACATGACAGGAGATCTAGCACAAAACCATGCTGAGAAAGGTTCAGATTCCATAAACACAGTGACTCATGCACTTCCAAAACAGTTATAACAAGCTGCTGTCCAAAGTTCCTGCTGTATTACATGTAATGCACGTTCAGTGGTGCTGCTGGCACACTTCCCTGAGTCAGTACAGAACCACTGCCCTGATTCAGAGTTAGGTGACCACTGCGCAGCCGTGGTCTGCTTCTGTCATTGCAAACAGATGTGAAACAAATGTCCTGATTCCCTGTAGTCCTCAGGATCCTTTTGCAGAAGGCAGAGTCTAATTAATCTCTGACATAGTGACCCTGTATGAAGATGGACACCTACCTTCTACATTTCTGCGCCCTTCCATTTGATTACAACAATTTTCACTTGGATTAATATTCATCTCTGGGAAGATGGACTCTAAGGAGAAGAGAACAAGAAGATGGAAGGGAGCACTACTTTATGTTTGCTCTTTGTTTCAGTACCTAATGAAATGTTTGACAAGCTCTTACGAAGCACAGGAAGCCATGTGGAGAGGTGAGAAGGAAAGTCTTAAGTGGAGAGAATGACAAGTACTGGCCTTAACCATATCAATATGAAGGGACTTGGGGAATAATACAACTTGTCTGCTCCATAAACCCTGGAGTAATTCTCCTCCATGGCAATTTTTCTCTGTTCTCTTTTTTCTATTCTGGGTCTTACTGTTGAAGAGGGGCCTTTCAGGCTTTGGGAAATCTTGACCTATGTAGGCGTTTACTGCAGCTTGTAAATGAACTAGAGGAAAGGGTAATAATAATGAACAATTAACAGCATTGAGCCTAGGCTTAAATGATCACAGTCCTATCTGTTGAAAATGCAAAAAGTAAGAACCCTGAATGCTGTAACAGGGACCTTCTCTAATCTTTTGATGCCATCAAAAAATATAAAGGAAGAATAGCAAAAGCTGTGTTTTGTTTTTCTTTCCTTTGAAGGTATTGGTGGACCCCTTGAACAAATGACATCACGAGGCTCTTTGTGCCTTCCTAGTAAAACTTTTGCCCTCTGTAAATGCCACTGTTTCATGTGGCAATCTGGAAATAAAAAATTGTATCCTAAAGGCAATTTATTTGAATTGATAGTCTGGCTTGAAAGAGTCAAGTTTGAATTTCTCCGAGAGCACATTACCTGTCTCCTGAAAGAGACTGAATTTTTCAAAGGTTAGGTGTTGCCTATTGTATGCTCAAACCCCATCTTTGTAGATTTGCATTGAGGCAAAATGGTATTTGGTATTTGAATCTGGTGGAATGCTTTACATATTCATATTGCCTGGAGGCTGGAAACTTTTTTATCACCAGCTAGCACAGATGACAGTAAAGATACAGTTCAGTCAATGGAAAATGAGATAAAAGCAATTGTTGACACCCAAATTTTCTTCAAATGCTTCCCCCGCTCCATTCTCCACCCCCCCCCTTTTTTTTTTTTTTTTTTTTTTTTTTTTTTTTTTTTTTTTTTTGTGGAAGTCTAGATGTCTTTTGTGGAGATGTACTGATCTGCTGGGCATGTTGTACGGGATCCCCAGGACAGCTCCAATACATACAGTTTGATCCCTGCATGGACTTCAGATGTAAATATGGAAAACATACCAGCTTTTCTTGGCTGTAATGAGAACAGTGGCATGCCATGTCCTTGCAGCTCTGACTAAGCTAACTCCCTACAACATTTCCTAAAGTGTTTCCTTTTCTACAGCATTCTTACTGGCTATGTCAGAATTAATTTTTTTAGTAATGATGGTTTCCACAGATCTTACTCTTGGAGATACAACTCTTCCTCCAAGAACCTATCCTGAATGGCAGGGCAGTAAAAATTAGACACAGTACTGAAGAGGAACCTAAATCTGTTGTCTTTTTCAACCTAGAGCTAAGAAGCCCAAGAGAATCAGATGAGAATCTGGTTTAGTCATGTCTTGAATGATCCAGATAACTTCTTACAACCATTCATTTTTTCTTGCAATAACCTTTTTGTAACACCACCCTCAAAAATCTAGTATTAAATCAGACAGGCTAAGTTGCAAATGGAGATACTGAAAGATGGAGGAAGGAGATGGGGGGCTTTTATACTAGTCTTCAGTTTCTGTTTCTGCAGAAACAGGATCCATAAGGTTTATTGATGTCTGGAGATCTCTGGGTGTGTGGAGCCATACTCTGATGCACACAATAACTGGAAAAATTGCTATTGCAGCCTTGGAAAAGATTACTTTTCTTCACAATTACAATTAATTTAAACAACTGCAAGACACAAACCTAAGATCACAGCCAACAACATAGCAAATAATTAGGGAGGCTCTACCTTGTGGGATATATTAATGAGTCATATTAAATAAAGAGTTATGCAGTCACATAATGTAAGAATATTTGTGTACTCCATTACATGACATTAAAAAAACCTAAACAGACAAATAACAAAACAGAGAATAATGCAGCATGCAAATACCTTGGAAAGGAAAAGAAACAAAAGCTGTAGAATAAATAGTGCTATAAAAAGTGGTAAAACTGTTGCCAGAGACCTTGTAGCCTTTTGCACAGGTTTACAATTGTGTATGCCTTCTTTGGTTTCTCATGGGACCCTTGTCCGGCTTTGTCATTCTTTATTATGAGACTGACATCAGTCAGCTGGTTTGTAGCCAGTTGCACTAATAATAAACTGGCAAGGAGATCAGAAATTACTGGAACTATTTGGTCATCTTGAAACTAAAAAAGAAGGTCTACTCCAAAATTCTTGAAGGCAAAAAAACCCCACTCTTAAATGCCTTTTCTATAATAACTGTTTCACAGCATAAAAAGTCCACAAAGTTCAAATAGTTTCAGTTTATTTAGTGCTATGTTGGCCTTAAAAATTTTAAGGAGTTCCAGCCAACAGAATCTATCTCCTCCAAGAGGGATTCATTTAATATTAGCAAATAAAAATACATATTGTTGAGGATCCAAACCTTTGAAGCTGTAGAAATAATTCATTAAGGCGAATGACTTTTCATACCATATAGCCTACAGCATTCTACGTAACATACTCCATTTGTCCTGTAAGGCTTATAGTCTAATGTGGAGCCATTAAGTGGCTGGGTAAGCTTTTGCATCAGGTACACAGCACAGTGTGTAATGTATTTGCATGTTTGACTGCCCTACTTGCAGGTTTTTAAATAAATTCAGCTCTTCTTTGCTGAGGTCATTCACTTACAGCTTTACAGTTTTAACCTCCCTCCACAGGAGTATAGTGACTGGCTGACTGCTTTTGAACATCTGGCTGATGAGAGCTTGGTGAAATTTGGGAGTATCTTACTAATGTTCTTGTGAAGATGGAAACACTGATACAATGTTTTTCTCTGGTCTTTGCACCTCTATGTTTTTGGGTGTAACTGCACATGTCCTGACGTAGCTTTTACTAGCATGCTATCTTTCTATTCATTTTCTATTATTTCTTCCACAGCTTTGGTGTGCTTAGTAAGGCATTTTATCCCCTTTGAAAGTCCCCAAAGTAACAACAGCAAAGTAGTCTGCATAGTTACATCAATCTTAGTGGAGATTATCAATTTGGCAGCTGGAGGGCACTCCCCTCAGGTGTGAGTGTCTGGATGCTGGATGCAGCCTGGAGCAGCCATGGCTGTACCTGTGTTAGGGCCAGCTCAGCCCACCCACGATGCTCCTGCCGCTCTATTGGCAGTGAGAAATGTGCCAGGACACAACGTGAGCTCAATATCCCCGGAGCTAGAACCAGGACGGTTCACTGTTCCCGAGAGCCAGGCTGCCAAGCCGACTGCCACCACAGACTGATCCTCTAGGTGGGCTGGATATCAAGGTAAGCACAGGATACAAATGATCACAGCCCAGCATGGCAAACTTCATGACCAAAGAGCTCCTCAGGAGTTCAAGCAGCAGTGGGTAGGGTGCATGTTATTGTGCATATTGTGTCAGTGGTGCCCTTTCCAAAATAGGTCAGCACCAGAATGTCTTTAGGTTCCCAAAAGAGTCTCTTTCTACTTGAGCTGTGCAGGTCAGTGGCTCCTCTAAAAGCCTGGTGGGCCACAGAGCTGTCCATTCACCTGCTGAAGAACTGTCACCAGAGTGCCAGAACGGGGACAGCTAGCAGTGAACATAAGCAAAACTGGACTAATAAGTCTAAAATGTAGCATGATACAATGAACAAGTGGTGGGGCTGACAGAGAAGGAAATGACAGAAAATGGACTTCTGAGTCTTCCATGACTTCATATATACTTTGGCTACACATTTTAAAATAAACGTGGTCAAAAAATTCACAGCTTCTCTCCAGCTGTCTGTTGGCTTGAGGTTTGTGGCTCTAGTCAGTAACGAAAGTAGTGAATCACATGGAAATTCACACAGCATTTAGAAGAGGGAAGATCTTTTAAAGCTCTGTGACCATTCCTTACAAATGTTTTTGAAGAGGACAGGGTGCCCTTAGTGGGTTTTTTTCTTCTCCAGAAATACACTACAACATCTACACACAACAGATTATTCACCAAATTTAGCAGTTAAACTTGGTGCATACTTTCCGTGTGGTTCAAGTGCTATAAAATACTCCACAGAGAAATGCTACTGACAAATAACTAACATGCAAAGAACAAGTACACAGGGGCCCACAATGCAACGACACAGAAATTCCAGAGTCTGAGTGATTTTTTACCCAAGGAGTCAAAACAACAAACCAAGCTTCACCCTGGAATGACACGGCGAGCTGAGGGTACTTCAAAGATGTATTCCTGTATGAGTTATCACTGCATGCAAAAAACCAAAACCAAACTAAACAGCACCCTTACTCTCCCCTCCCCCCCCCCCCCCCCCCCAATTTGCACTTCCCACTTATTCACTTATGTCCTATGTTTTACTTTGGTACTCACCATCTCAGTGAGTTTTTTAAAAAGTATATTTATTATTTCACACTCAACAATACAGCATGCAAACTGTGATGCAGGTCCAGCTGCATCTGAGTAACAGCTGCTGAAATACACCCAGATCCTTGCGTGGAAAGTGGAGTCTTGCTGTTTCTGATGGAATCTTCCCTTAACTGCCAAAATCTTTTCAAAAGCAACTTCTCCAAGGGCTGAACCACTGCCCACTGAAAGTAAAGGGAAAGATTCCTATTGATGGCAAGCATCCCAAGTAAGCCAGAGGTCTAGATTGCCCTTGCCAGAAAATTTTGTTTATGTGCATTTTGATGACTTTTAAAGCTTCTCTTTTTGTAGTTGTCTTTCATATGGATCTTACCATGTGATTCTTTTCCAGACACTTCACATACTGGATAAAGTGAGGTTGATGTGTTTCTATCCCTGATTCAACAGAGAACGAAATTTTATCAAATTAATTTTTATGAGATCTGCTTTACTCAGGATGCATGGGGAAGCATATGCAATGTTTAAACATTCTGCTGTCCAACGGCCTAATTCTCCCTCTACCAACACATGGGATGAAGGTAAAAGACTCAGTCATGTGTTAAAGAAAACTATGTGGTGCCCTCGCAATAAAACCATAGAAGCCAGGTTTTTCACAAGTTTACTCTATGGTTGAAATTTACTTGCAGTTTGTCCTCAGAGGTAAGTATAGACATTCCAGTGCAGATGGGGATTGTGGAACGAAATGGGACAGTCTCCTAAGCTCTCAGGGAAGGTGTGGAAGCCTGTGGTCACGTACATTCTCCTTTGATGCCACTAAATGGCAATTTATTACCAAGGTGCAAATCAGGTGAATAAACCTGCCTGAAAGGGATTCATTGGGGCATGAGTTATCTATGAAAACAGACAGGAAAGGAATGAAAAAACGTGCACTTTTAGGTAAGAGTTTATTTCTGGAGAAGCTCTAGCCCATCATTTATTGCAATTGCTATGACGGGGTAGCTGGCTGCCTGCAGAGTAGTATAAACACATGCACCCAGAGAGGAAAAACTATCCCCTTCTTTAACTAAACTTGTTTTCTTCTGTCAGAGTAGAAGCAGGAACAGTTCATGCAGTTGCAACTCATATTTTCCATGTTTTTATAGACCAAGCTTGTTTTAGGCCACATCAGTTCATTTTAAAAAATGCAACACCCTCCTGTCACTGCATTAGGAATACCAAATTTTGTTACATCTTTCATACCACAACTAATTATTCAAAGAAATCACAATTAGCTGGAGTTGTGGCTACAGAGTTTACCCCTAACTTTGCACTCCTTTGGTGTACAGTGTATCAAGAGGACAGACACAATGACACTTGAACCTGAGCCAACCCTCTAAAAATAGGGAGCTGGTGGCATCACAAATGCTGAAATTATTTCAAAGGCTTAATAAATCTAGTCTTAGGAACACCAGTCAAGAGTAATCTGCTCATGGCAATTTTCACGGAGGCAGGATATGACCTATTGCCAATTGTTGTGAATCTGGCTGTACCCTAAATAGCAGCTGTATTTCCATAACAGAGGACTTCAGTCATGCAAATCCTCCCCCTCAGGCCCAAGGATGGCAGACAAGGTAGGTGAGATTCAGCCTTCCCTTAGTAAAGACTGTTACACCTCTAGGAGAAAAAATGCAGAGCAACCATGAGCTCTTCCAAATTCCAAACACACAAAGCCAGCAAAAACTGTTCCTGGAAATCATCTTCACTGTCTCTGCCACTCTGTACCAGCCAGATCCCTTGAACTCTTA
The DNA here is from genome assembly GCA_910950805.1 of Acrocephalus scirpaceus scirpaceus. Taxonomy (NCBI): domain Eukaryota; kingdom Metazoa; phylum Chordata; class Aves; order Passeriformes; family Sylviidae; genus Acrocephalus; species Acrocephalus scirpaceus. The sequence continues at coordinate 11,627,626 of OU383776.1, read as the reverse complement.
TGCTAAAAGGTAAAGGGATGTACAAGAGTTCACTTATGCTAACCTGGGCTCTTATTATAAAAAAAAAAAAAAAAAAAAAAAAAAAAAAAAAAAAAAAAAAAAAGGGTATTCACTGAAGAGATAAATAAAAAAACCAGCAAACAGCCTTGATCTCTTCCCATGATGGACCTGTAATTTGGATACCCTGTGGTAATTTTGTAAATCAACCTTCTTTTGGTCTAAGAGAAGAAGCCAGATGGGCAGTGGGAACAAAGGCTCTCTTTGGTGCGTCATTTGGTATCTAGCCTGGTACTCAAATGTGTAGGCATTCCTCCTCCCCTCTTACTGCAGCTGAATGACTTTGCTGTGTTGATTTGAAATGACCTGACTAATCTCAACTTCCTCTAACAGTTTAATGAAATGTCAGAAGTTAACAAGCTTCACAGAATTGAAAAAAAGGCCATTCAAACAATGATGAAAAGAAACACATGGACAGCAGTTTTTAAACAGTTTTTGGGCTATTGGAAATAATTCAATGAGCTTTAGCCAAGCTGCAGTACAAATATACTGAGAAGTGACCCAAAAGAAGCTCCATTTTTCATCTGGACTGTTTAATCTATTTCAGGATTACAAGAAGAAGGTATATTAAAAGAGCCATAATTAGGTAAATTTGAAAAAAAAAAAAAAAAGGAAGCGACCCTTCCTGCCCCTCTTGGATCATCTGGTGTTTGGAAACACAAACCACAGAGCAACAGTTATGTGGCACTGGTTCCATCATCTGAAATAGGAGGCAGAGGTAGCAATGATCTGACAAGTTGAGTCCTGCTCCTTTCCAAGAGTTCAATGGTGTTCTCAAGTGCAAAGGAATTGAGTACACTGATCATGGTTCTAGTCTCATGGAATACCAAATCAGAGGAAAAAGCTTACACTGTACTCCCTCATTAGTACAATGAGCTAGACCAAACACATCAGTCCTTTGTCTATCATTAGTATTTTACTTACTATTCAGAAGTTATTGAAAACTACTAAAATAGTGTATTTTTTGCTGAAGACAGATTTTGTGACCAGCCCACAGGAATCAATTTTTGCTTCCATCTGAAGGAAAGACAGACACTGTTTTGCTGGAAGCAGTACCTCTTATTGCCAAGCACTAATCCTTTTCTCATTATTAATTTTTCCTCCAGATCTGTTATAAAGGTGACAGATGTTTAGTGCAGTTGTCCTCTGAAGCACAACATCTTGTAGGGCAAAACCACACTCTCTAGAGGCTAGCATCTCTCTCACCTCCCTCACTACCGTTTTACTGCAGAACCTGGAGATTGCAGCATCAGCCTGGCTTCTGTACACAGAAATCTCTAGGACTTCCCACAGTGCAGACTGTATATCCTAGCTTTGACTGTCTCAGTGTTCCAGGAAGTCTCTCCTCCTTCCCATCACAACTCCAGCTGTGATTTAACTCAGTTATACTGCTGCTGCCTCTCAGCTTTCCGGACATCCATGGATGGACGGATATAAACTTTGTTTAGTAAACTTTACAAAAGAGTTTAATCAGCCTTAGGGCTGCCGACATGTCCTTGCACGTTCATTAACACTCAAAGTTGGGATATGCCAGGTTAGACCAATAATGGGGAACCAACTGCTCTGGCAAACTTCAGACTCTTGGACTCTCAAACTGACTCCCCATGGAATAAAATGTTCCATGAGCATGTAAACAGAAGACAACCCTTGTGCAGATGCCTGGTGAAGAAGGGAGCAGCCTGGAGGTTGGGCAGGAAAGCTATCAACATGACAAAGAGTTCAGTGTTGCAACCAAATGCCATTATCTTCACATGTTTTTGCAGGAAGCCTTGGAAAGGCTGAACCTCTAAGAAAACATGCAACGTTACATAAAATATCCTCCCCGAGACCCTCTGTTTACACGATGCAAAATTTGAATCCCAAATGCACATATTTGCTGCACAGGTCATTGGAGCTACATGATTCAATACATTAGCATTACACTGCCAATCCAGACAGAACAGGAAAAAATTATTTGTAGGAACAGATGCAGCTGTTAGAGACTGGAAGAACAAAGGAAAACTGAGAGCCAGTATGCATAGGAGAAATCATGAAGACCACCAGAAGCTGAAAGGAAGAATCTGGGCCACAATAACATTACAAAATAATGCTAGGCCACTACAGAGAAGGCAATGAGATTAGTACAAGCATATAGGGAAGGCAGTTCCTTCTTGTGTTGTGAGAGAAGACAGACTTATAAGCCATACCATCTGTCCTTGTCTTTAGAAAATACAACTAATTCTGTTCATCACAATGGTCCCACTGAAAAACTAATTCCTTGGCATCAGTGCTCAAAGTGTGTAATAACCTACAGACATGTCCACAAATTCACCACACAGGCATGTCCACAACTGCTCTTGGAGCTTCCTGGGAATTCCCCTGGCTACTTATGCTTTGGCAATGTCTGAAGGTCATGCTGGGTTAACGCCTTACGTATCTTGAGATCTGGATTTTAACATGATGGTATCTGCACAGAGGATTGACTGCAGCTGCTCAAACCTCATGCAACAAAAATTTCAGTTTGCATCACTGAGTTATCACATAATATGGAGGGCTGGATTGTCAGAGCACAATGAGTTAGGGATGGTGCCAAACAAGGAGCCTGGTACTGTTAGGAAGATAACCTTAGATTCTTAGTCAATGCCCAGAGCTGAAAGTGTTTCACCTCACAGCTTACTTCAGCGAAGTTCAAGTGTAAAGACAGAATTCAGGATTTCCAGCAGAAATTATTTTTCTTCTGTGAGAAGGTAATAAATGACATTTCACAATACACCACGGGGTCAATATATTACTTTCTTTGCGTCGCTAAACCACATGATGATATCCTGGAACACAGAACCTAAGGACCTGAAATCAGCTGGCCATCTCTGCAGATGAAGCGTGTGTTTGTAAAGAACTACACTTTGTACTTGCACAAAAAAAGACACTGCAATCTACCTCTGGTCTTTTAGGGCACTTAAGTTGCCATTATATTTTAAGGTATTATTTAACTAAGGATGCTGACAAAGAAAAGAATCCCTTAAAACAGCAATCCACTTACACACTCCTGACTTGTTTCTTATGGTTTTGAAAATCTCAACTGCACGTAGTAAAATGAAAAAATACTTTCTTATAAGAAAGTGTGCTTCAGGAGATGACAGTGTAATGAAATATTTGCTATCACTCTGATGCTTACCAGTTTGTAATTCAAACCAAAGCTTTTAAAGGCTTGTATAAATAAACACTGCAGCAAGAATCTCTCTCTGTCACACAGAGCTAAAACAATCTTTTATAAATGTTCTGAATAATTTCCTTCTAAATTTTAACTCAGTCACTGTACATTGCCCAACTGAAAAAAGAGACAGATACAAGATGCAATTAGGACACTTCACCAAGAATTCTGTCTTTCTTAGGAATTTCTGTTGACTACTAGATCCTAACAGAATTTAATTCTGCTAAAATCAATGGGTATTTTACTATCACTTTCAACAACAAAGATATAAATAATGAAATCATATATAAATGGAACATGGAAGGAGATAATCAAATTTAATTACCTGTACTCATCAGGGTTTGTATCTAATTAAATACTGAACCTATAATAAATGAGCACAAGAGCTTAATGTGAACAAGCCAACAATGCTAGGAAATTTGTATCTTTTGTTCTTTCCTTTTGGTTTTCAAGTAACTTCCCTTGTAAGAGTCTGCACAGGAGAAAATGACCAGGATGGGACAGACAGTTCTCTCTAATACAGAAAAGATGATGGATGTATTCTCCAGTTCTGATTTACAGGCACCAAAAGTTTCATAAGAAAAGAACAATCACAAATAATCATTGTATTCTGCAGATAGTATTCCAAATCCATGTAATCTTGCATTTCATATAAAACAAAGGATATTTAGGAAAGTGAGTGTCCTTTACACAGTGTAAAGAGCGTAAGTAAAACAAATGGATTTACATCATTACTAAAATAATTCACATAATCTCCCAAAAGAGCATGGTAATAACCTAGGTTATGTTTTTCACTGTCTTTCTGATGAAAATATGAACTCTAACCCTGCAATGTAATTATCTTTCCCAACTCCTACTTCACAAACATTGCACCACTCCAACTTTTTTCCTCTTTACTTACTTTGAAATTAAGTATTGCTCAGAGTTCTCTTTCAATTATTCTACATTTGTTGATTATTTTAATGCATTGAAATTCTGCACGAAGAGGAGTTTCTACTCTCTCCCCAGCCACAAAAATGACATTCCACTAGTGTCTGGAAACTTAATTGCTGCATGTTTTGGGTTAAGACACAGAGTTACAGCAGATGGATGAAGGAAGGTGTCTATGTGCTTATGCATGTACACCCTCTTAATTTGTAAACAAGTTTTAAAAAAACCAACTCCATAACAAAATCTTCCCAGATTCTTCCAGCTTCTGTTAAAAATTATTAAAAACTTAAATGCTTTGACTTTATCCACAATTTTGAAGACTGCTGGCTTTGTCTCTGCTCACATCGAAAATGTCTAGAGTAACACAGTGGGGAAGTGAGAGACCACCAGAGGGAGACCCTGCAAGGGCAGGCCTGTGATGAACAAATGCTGTGTACACCATGCATCCATAAAAAACACATGTGACTTTTGACAAGACAACTTCGCAGCACATAACAGCCCAGTAACAGAGTTGAATTGAGGTCAAGCCTGGAATACTAATTTTAATTGTCTTGTTCTAATTTTTTTATCCTCCTGGCTTTTTTTAAAATTGTAAGATCACAAATAACTTGTGTACATATTGGTTCTGAATAAAACACTGAAACATGAGTTTATTGTTTCTCTTTGTTGGAATTTCCTAGAGGAAAAATATTGCCAAAACAATTTAATAGCGTATTCAAAATTAAGTGTGCATTTTGACCCAAGTGACTATAAATTAACCTAAAAAAAACCAGGAAAGACAATAAATTCTTCATTTTCCAAACAAATCAGGAAAATAACTGCAACAAAAGAGCATTTCAAAGAGTCACTGAACAATACTGAGAAAGCATGTCTGCTAATCAAGGTAAGAACAGTTCATTTGGAATAAAGACTTCTACAGCTTGAGGCTGGAAGCTTTGTGTTTGGAAAAATGTGTAAAAAATTAAAATATTTGAGCTCCATTAACTTTTGATGTATCTTCAACAAAACCAGGAGAACTGTACCTCTCAAATCTGAACCATTTCACTTCTCATAAAACTGTGTTTTCAGAGAAGCAAGATAGTGTCCTGTAAAGCACTTGAACGATGTGTTTTGAATTTGTTTCAAAGGTGCAGCTTTTCCCAAGATCCTCACATGGAGGACGGTTCTCATGCCTCACAGTGTTGCTCAAGGCTGTTGCCAAATTTTGCAGTACCACTTGTGACAGCCACGGGAGAAGGGGGAATTTTCACAATAGGAATTGTGCAATCAGATTAGCCAGTCCAAGGAGGATTATAAAGATGTGAATGATCAATGCAGGCCACGTCAGCTGCCCAGCACGGTGCAGGGAGATCATGTAGATGAGTGATGGATACACGAATACAAAGGCCAGACCACATGTTGCTCCGGAGTATCTGAGGAAAGGGAGGGAAGGGGGGAAGAAAAAAAGGAAAAGAAAAAAAGAATGCTTTGCATTTATTCTTATTTCTTGTTGTCTCTTCCCCACGCCAAACCAGTGAACAATCTGGATGAATACTGATTATCTGCAATTGCTAAACATCAATTTCTGTTCCTTGCTGACCTCCAACTCCTTCACTAGGATTTAATTATCACTCTCTGTGGTGTCCAGCCCCGTGCTTGCTTGTACCTGCACTCTTTGACATGGCTCTGTCCGTTCAGTCACACCCTGTGATACTGCTGGGGACCAAATCCTTTACTTAGACTTGATGTTTCTACTTTCTTTGGGGAAATTTGTCAACATGCAACAGAAAGAGACTGGACAGTGCATCCTCTGTAACACATCCTTCACTGTCAGAACTGCAAACCTCATTGTACCCTAGCCATCTGAGAACACATATTAAAGCATTTAAATATAGAAATGTTCCTGAATCTGCAACTCTTAATTTATTTAATGAGCTGCTAGCAAATCATTCTCCACACCTAAAAGGAACAACATGCCCTTCTGGTAACATGATCAACCAACAGCAAGGGAAACATTTAACTGTTCTTTTTCTAACCTCTCCCTTGCTTACAAAAATGTTCTCATTATTTTCACTTACTAAGCAGCCAAATGTTATTAAGTAACAATAAGTAATAAATTGTTGTTTCATATATTTGAACATTCCTTTCAGAGGAAAGATCAGTCTAACTTGCAAACACACAAGTCAGACTGTATAAAGACCATTTATCTGCTGGAAACCTACTGTTCAACATGTTTGGATACTATGCACAATAGAGACAGCTTAGAAGAGATAAACACCAGTTTGCAAACAGAGACATTTATTGCAAAATGTTTAACCAAATTGGATATCAGGAAGAAATTCTTTCCTGTCAGGGTGCTGAGAGATTGCCTGGTTGCCCAGGAAAGTTGTGAAAGTCCTGTCCCTGGGAATGTTCAAGGCAGGTAGGATGGGGCTCTGAGCAACCTGGTCTAGAGGAAGGTGTTCCTTGCCCAGGGCAGGCAGTTGGAACTAGATGATCTTTAAGGCCCCTTCCAAATTTAAGGTTCATTCTATCATTCTAAGAGGATGATGACGGTTAACTAGACCACCTCTATTACTGGAATACAAAAAATTTTACTACAAGGAGAGACAGTAGAAAAAGAGGAAATGGGTAAAACCCTCAAAGATCAGCCACTGAGCAAAAGTAAGTTATTTTGCTGCTTTGGCCAGACCCAAACCTGTCATTCTGGTTTTATAATTGCAGATTTCTGTATTTTTAAACACCTCCCTCTCCTGGTTGCTTTAGGGAAGATGTAAACCAAGAATAAACGACAATGCATATAAATATGTTGACGTCAAACATAGTAAAATAAAACTCCTTATTATTTCCTCTAATATTTTCTAATTATAGAAGTCCTAGCTTTTCATCAACATAATAAATTTAGGATATCATTTAGAGGCACAACTTTGATGCCACTTTTCCTTTTAAAGTTACTTGTTTTCTTGGATTTTCATTATGGACCTTCAAACCAGGTTCAAATGGTCTTAATACAAAACAGAAACTTGAGAGAAGAACACAGTAACAAAGCAACTTTTCTTCTGGCACCCTATTCTTTTATGAGTAGAGTTACAAGGTCCTCAGACACAGCTCTAGTGAAACTCAACCATCTCAGACACAGAAGCACAATAACAGGTGTCAGAACTTTGCAAGCTGATTGTTTACCCCCCAGATCATTATTTACAACCTAAGAAGGCATAAGCTTCACAAAACATAAAGGTACAATTACTAGTGCCCCTTTTCAACATTAAGACACAAACGTAGTAACACAACAGGGAAACTCACTGCAAGCAACACTCACCTTATGATACCTCCTATATTTGGATAAAATCTTGCCATTGCTACTCCAGCTCCTACAATGGCTAGGTTCAGGATAAGCACATGGAAAAGGCTACAGGAAAGTGAGGAAAGAGTGTTAAAATCTGTTATATTTATTACAAAATACCACCACTGTCCTTCATTTACTCTAACATTTAACTGGTACATGGATGGTGTTTTCATTTGCATGACTCACTCTATTAAAGCTAATTAATTTTATAGCAAATATGTCATCTACTGAATATTCAAAGTGCCAATTTCTAAATATCTAGTATTTCGACTCAAAATATTCTTAAGGAATAAGAATGTGTAATTTGGCAATTTTTACGAAAAACATCATACATGGTACTCAGCACTCAAGTATTTCATATGGATATTCAGATACCAAAGAAACAATACTGTATAACTTAATTCCCACATGAAAGAATTAGCTTGTTCACAGAATGATCTGAATTGCTCAAAGTGAACTAATGGAAACCAGAAGAACGGCAAAGATGCACCAAGTGGAAAACATTACAAATGCTATTAGGGGTGAAATCCTTAAAATTTGTACTCTACTGCATTTTGACAGAAGACAAACATTTAGAATGTTGGATGTCTTACCATATATGAACTGTAATAAACTTCGTTGCTCCTGCCCTATTTATGCTGAATTTTTTCACTGAATTTGTTTTTACTAATAATTTTCTGTTGCCTTCCTTTTGCATTAAGGATGAGAAAAACAGCGATTTTTCTCTTCAGCAAAACCAGTTTTTACTGCATCAGACAAATTCAGTGGAGTTATGCACAGAGCTGAGACTCAGGAAAGTATCACTTTTCTTTCGAGAATATGAAATGTTGGCATATTTTAGCATAAGGTAAAGTCAGGAAATATAATAAAAACCTGTGATATTTTGGTCACACAGCTGTTTCTATGAAGGGAAAAAAGAGTTCTCACAGAGGAAACATACGTACACTTACAGGTTTTGTTTATTCTTCTGAAGGATATGATTTCCTAAAATATACAAAACCTGTAAGCCAAGGCTAATTTTTTCTTCACTGTAGAAAGTATGTGTATTATGGAGGATGTAACTAACAAACTTTTTAGAAGTGACAGCTTCCATGGCTATAACTGAAAGGCTGCCTGCCAGTTTCCAAGTTAGGAAGAAAGATTAGAGACATGGAACAGTCTCATTAAAGTTCAAGGAAATGAAGGCAATCAAAACACAAAGGACTAATTTAAGCTATGGACTGCTTTTAACCTTCAATCTTTAAAACTGATTTCAGAAAGACAGAAAAACTATGTTTAATTTTGTACATGACATTTTAACACTGGTACAAGAGAGAGATCAACAATTGCAGAGAGACTACAGCAGCTGTTTAACGTAAAAAAAACTTAATTTGATATAAATCTGGTAATACACTGTGAAAAAAAATTAAAATCCCAAGAATCAGACTTCCTACGGACCAAATGTCTACACCTTCTCTAATACTGCTAATGAAAGCCAGTTAACTGTCCTGTTCACAAAAAAGTTTCTGCCATTAAAAACTAGTTCCTCTTTCCCTACATATGGTAGATCACAAATCTTACTATCACACAATTGAAACAGAAGGTTTATGGACACAGAAAATGACAGCACTTCTTCCATTCTTTTTTTGCTGAGATTTTTTTTTTAGCAAGAGGGACTAAAACTCATGCAGGCTTACTAATTCAAAAATGTTTTGCAAATCTGTGTCAGTTCGGAGTATTTTAGCAGAAAACCTGAAAAATATCTGAAGTATTTATTCTGGTACTCTTTGAAGATGTGATTTTGTTGTTCAAAGCTATTGTTTAAAAAAAAATTAATTCTAGATTCTTTTAAATTTTGAAAGCAAATAGGGGTGTCTATATGTTTCATGTGAAATGAAACATTTTTCAATTTCTTGATCTGGGAAAGGATTATTGGGATGAAGGGGGGGACAATGTGTTCTGGCTCAACTGAAAACAATGGTCCTCAAATGCTGAAGCCTCCAAAGCAATTCAGTACTTGTAAAGTAGTGCTTTGCAGTTTTGATTGTTAAAATTAATCATATTCCTCATGAACAATACCAAAATCAGAAGGTCTGAAAAGGCTTTGCATCTATCTGTTTCAATGTGAAAGATTACACTGCATTCCTCCCCTGGAATGTCCTTGCTCCTTTCTCTACCTTTTGAAACAGCCTGAGCTGTAACCATGACATTGGACAACAGGTATTTAACCTGCAAACCCTTTCTTTTACCTAGGCAGATAGTCACAGCTCAGCTCATCTCCAGAATGGGGAAAAAGTCTTGATCTTGATGGAGAGAAAGGCATTATCATTTAGGAAAAAACTCCACCCTCCTAAATAAAGTAAAATCTGAAACCTAGGGCTACTAGTAGTTACACTATTTGAGACAGTACTTTTCTTACGACTCTAGAGTTCCAGGCAGGTGTGTTCCAGACAGGAAAAGCATTTCTCATAGCCCATGACATTTTAAAAAGTTCTGAATTGCTCAGGTTTAGCCTGACACTGGTTTACAGGAAAGAATGCTCACCACACACTGCAAAAGGACAGTCAGGAAAAAAGATTTGGAGGCAGGGGACATAACCTACCACTGCTTGTTACAGTTACATGAAAAAAAGTATTTAGAGCACATTAGAGATTCAAAAAGATTTGGCTTGATTTTGCTTAATCACCCTGGTCACATACAGGTATTTTCTAAGCAGTGTAACTTTCTTCCTCATAGTCAGTGGCAGCAGAGTTGGGTGCTGGACTGTCTGCCTGGGCAGCCTTGTTAGGGCTACTGTTCTGAGGCACAGGTTGGGTTGCCTGAAGGAGGCTGTAATTCACAAAGGAGGCACACCCATGGCAAGTCTTTTCTATTCTGTCCTCAGTCTCCATATCCTCAGCTGAGCAGATGAAGATACTAGCTCTTTTAGAAAAGAGCTAAAAAAGGGAAGCACTGCTCAGCTGCAAAAATCCTGCAATCCCACAAATAATGGAGGAAAAAAACCAAGATTAAAACAAAATGCAAGCTTTCCCCAAAGTCTTGCTTTTTTCTCTCCTGGCAAGAGAGATTCACCGAGTGGAGAAACCTTTTAGATTGACAGAATGGAGAAACAACCTGGTATGCCAGAAGATCTTTAAAGGGTTCCATCAAGTTCTCTCCCATGGAAGTGGTAGCTATACTTAAGTCACTCAGCAGCAGTGACCATTTATATCTAATTAACTTTGGCATTGTCAAAGTAAGAATCATGTCAAAAACAGTGAAACTAAACCCTAGCACAGGGGAAATTTAAACACAGAAACTGATTTTAAATCCCCTCAAGTTTTAAGTTCTCTCAGAAGTTCTGGACTCAGCATGGAGTAACAGGATGAACACAAACAATAAAGACAACTGGAAAGCAAGGAAAGAAGAAAATCAGGATCATCTAAGTAAGAAGTTTTGAGAGATTTCTGTATCTAAAAATGCATTTTCTTCCTGGAAATCTCACTCAAGTGACATTGGTTAAAAGACAATGAATCACAACCTTTAAGAAGCCAGACACAAGTTAGATGAAGAGCAGAAAAGCAAACATGCAAGCAAACAAAAGAAATGTACTTCACTGCATCAGAAGACACACATCTGTGGGAGAACCAGCAGGTTAGCTGGGCTAACCTCCTTCATGTAGTAAAGGAAGGACAATCACTAAGGAAAGCAAAGTGGGTTTTGTCTATCAGCTTATTTAACCTCTCAGAAGAGGAAAGATGTTAAAAAGTTTTAAAAAATCATCAGATGACCGTATAAAGCACTTTATGCAGACCATATAATTCATCAAGGGAATCTGTCTCAAATATCACTGTAGACAAGAGCCAGTAACAATAATAAAAAAAATTGGCTTTCTGTACATATAAGAAGATCCAGAGTCAAGCAAGAAACAGCAGATAAAGCACACGCATCTGGCCTTAAATCAGCTGTTAAATGACGCCATTACAAACACATCTCATTTTAGAAAAGAAAGCAATTGCCCAATACACAAAAATTTGGCCTTCCTAAACAACACCAGGGAGAACAGAGAGAATGAACAGCTCCTTGGGTTTGGTCCCAGTACATCACTTTCTGTTGTAATCTGTATACTAACACACATTTTGCAAAATAAAAGAAGGAATTAGGATGTCTTCTCTCATTTCTAATTCTTCTGTAGGAAGTAGAGAAAGGCTGAAGGATTTGTGGATTAAATGCACCCTCAGCACCAAGCTGTGTATGATGCAGTGCACATGCTTGAGGGAAGGGATGTCATCCAGAGGAACTCGGACAGGCTTGAGGAGAAACCTCAGGGAGGAGCTCAGCAAGGCAAAGCACAAGATCTTATACCAGCACTGGGGCAGTCCCAGACACACCCACAGGCTGGGCAGAGAAGTGATTGAGAGCAGCCCTGTGGGGAGGGACCTTGGGGTGATGAGACACTCACCATGAACACATAGTGAGTGCTCACACCCCAGAAATCCAAGGGAATCCTGGGCTGCATCCAAAGCAGCACTGGGCAGCAGACTGAGAGAGGGGTTCTACCCCTCTGCTCTGCTGAGACCCCACCTGGAGCACTGCATCCAGCTCTGGGTCCCCAGCACGATGACAAGGAGTTGTTAGAGCAGGTCCAGAGGAGGGCCAGGAGGTTGATGAGAGGTCTGGAGCACCACCCCTGTGAGGACAGGCTGAGCAAGGTGGGGCTGTGCAGCCTGGAGAAGAGAAGATTGTGTGGGAACCTCACAAACACCTTCCAGCACCTGAAGGGACCTACTGGGAAGCTGGAGAGGGATTCTCTGACAGGAACTGGGGTGACAGGGCAAGGAGGAATGGGTACACACTGAAAGAGGGAGATTTAGGTTAAATATATGGAATAAACCCTTCTGTGAGGAGGATGATACACTGGAAGAGGTTGCCCAGAGAAGCTGTGGATGCCTCACCTCTGGAAGTGTTCAAGGCCAGTTTGGATGGGGGTCTGAGCAACCTGGTCTAGTCAAAGCTGTCCCTGCCCATGGCAGAGTGGGGTTGGGACTAACTGATCTTCAAGGTCCTTTCTAACCCAAACCACTCTATGATTCTCTGTGATGATGCCTGTGAGAAGACTAAAGTGTCTAGCATGTCTATACATACATTTTTTGATTTTAAAATAGGCAGAGACACAGAGGGCTGCAACTTGTAACAAGAACATGGAGAATGCTCCTTCTCAGAATCAAGGATGCTTTTGCTCTCCTCCTGACTGGTGGAAGACAAGACTCTCATTTCCTTTCAGATAAGCAAGCTTACACTGTTCAGCTTATGCCTATTGGGAAACCTGGGAGAAGAAAAGTTACATATTGTCTGTTTATGCTTTTAAGTTTGAGCTGTTGAGGTGGGCAGCTTCATCACTCGAGACTATGGGATAGCAGGATACGCTGTGGGTACACACAGCAAAGAGTTGTTCATAGAAAAACAGCACTACAGAATATCTAAAAAGCATGGGACAAAAGAGATGAAAATGAAGTCTACAGACAATAAAAGCTTCCTTGAAGATGAGTATGTAGTTTCTCATTATAATCCAGTTATAATCCATTTTTTAATGGATTTTTACCAGAAAAAAAAAATAAGATATTAACTATAATGTTGCTTTCAGTAGAATTTGCCTTTGATTAGACCAAAACTCAAGACTATAAATTGCAGAACAGCAACCTAGTATCTTGGTCCTTTATTATAATCAGTGACAGATAAAGAAAAAGAGGTAAAAGCCAGAGAATGAAATTGATCTGAATAATACAATCACTTTCAGGAAATAAAAACTATCTGGCAGCCCTGTAAACATGTGCAAGATCAAGATATTTGCTTCAAGTTGCATCCATCCAAAAGTCTAAGTACTCCATTTAATAACTTAATGGCTATCTGTTAACTCCATCCACAGCAGCAGCAGCAGGTATCCACCCTGCAAAAACCTGCTGATGTGAAGAAGCTTGGCTTTAAAAATCAGTGAGCTTCCATGTAAAGCAACCAACAGCTTAAAAATTAAGATAGGAACATTTCTAATGGAGACTTGGACCAAAGGAGGTGTTTCTGTTAGACTTTGTTGTTTTTGTTTGGACAATTACAGTCAGAAGGTAAATTTATAACATTTCTCTGAGCTGCAAAAAAACCTTAATATTAGAAAGATGCACCTATTGAAAGATATGTGATTTAGCACATAGAATCACAGGATTAAATGAGGCTAGGTTGCCAGCAGAGATCCTGCTCTTTTCTTCCTTTTTCACCCTTTGGGTTCACTACTCACACAAAACTTTTCTCCAGACATGTGACCCAGGATGTTCTCCTCCATATATTCACCTTATACACACATCTGAGAGATAAAACATGAATCTCTACAGGTTAATCTTCTTATTGCCCAAGAGCTGTTAGCTCTGATTAATGAGGATTTTGAGAAAAGAAGCCATGTACATTCAACTATGAGCAGAGTGCTCATTTTCCTACACGAAAAGCAACAGAACTTAATGTTTCCAGGTAGGTTCTTCAGAGTGAATCAACAGCCTCTCCAGTAAGACAGCAGCCTATGTCAGTAAGAGCATCATCTTCATATTTGCAAAACAATTCCCTGCAAAAGCAGCTCTGGGAAAAACCAAAAAATACTGAAGATTTTCCTAGAGAGCTTTGTCAGCTTAGGTGGCTAGTGCGAACCAGTCATGAAGACACATTTTACAACCAGGCAGTAAATCTTTACTATGCTCCCAAAGACATGTTCTGTGTTTGCTACCAGCCTTCAGGAAATCTTCACTGCATAGCAAAAAACAAGGGCTGACCTTGTAAATGCACAGAAGCCAGAGCCTGAAGGTTAACTGAGTGATTTCTGTGCCATATTGGAGACACCTGGGATGCTGGAGAGCAAGAGACAGCCCATCAGTCAGAATATGCTGCCTTATCACTCTAGCTTGGAGAGACTTATATGGCTTCCTAGAAGCCATTTTTGACTTCTTAGAAGCTTTAAATACTTCACTATAAGGAGACTCAAACTTTAAAAATATGTGAAGCTACCCACAGGACATTCTGGAGACAAGAATCAAGCAAGTATCTGCATCACCAAATTCGTCATACCATGAAGGCTTAAAACAGCAAGCTCAAATTAACCTGAGAAGAGACTGGCACAAAGCTGTAGGTTCTAGGAGAGGCCATGAGGGAAATGAAAACCATGCTGGTCAGAGAGTAACCAGAGGGAGGAGATAGGAAAAGGCACATCCACGTAATATAAAGGACAAGACTATTTCCCAGTGGCTGTGAAATCCATCTTTAGCACTTAAATAAGTGGCCTTGTTTCCAACAGTAACTTGCAGCAGTTCCTAAAAATCTTAACGTTGAACTGCATACAATTCAGAGTCAAAAAAAGCAGGCACTTATTTCACTGCCTAATTTTAGGCACTCAGTTTCTAGAACTTCTCATACCTATTTCAGGACTCGGAAGAAACTCGGAACAGCATCTCTGCAGACCTGAACTGCTGATTCCAGAGAGGAAATACACATTCCTTCCTGAGATTTTTTTTCCTTTCCTCTATCAACAGTAATTCACAATACAAAATAAGAAACTTGGAGATAAATGGTAACTTCTCAGCTGTGACAAATTCAGTACTCCAGTACTCCAAATATAAACGTCCTAGGTTTATTTAAAAAACCAAACTAAAACAAATCTGCATCAGCTCTTCCCTGGAATACAGACACTGTAAAAATGCAAGGGTGTGGCTCATCTCTGAAATTAGCATGTGAAAAGCTATTTTTATAAGCATAGCAGCAGCCCAGATAGCACAACTAACAACTCACTGAGCTATTATCTCTGTTTAAAAACAGATGGATGATTACTAATCACGCACAATCAAAACAAAGACTCCATGCTGATAGTATCTGGAGTATATGTTTTTCACAGCTTACGGACTGCTAGATGAAATGCTTCTGGACTAAAAGACTTTTTTCCTTTATGACTTTTCTTTTGCCATACAATTGCATAACACAAAGGGACTGTGTTGACAAAATTCCTATTTATTGATAAAATGAAGAGCTAAACTAAAAGAACCCCCCTTATTCTGCTCTGGCAAACTGTAGCTGTCCTGATTTGCAGGCTATTTTTTACATGCTATTTTACGTGCTTATTCACCCTAACTGTCACCCTAACCCTGCAAACTCTGTGAAATTAGCTTATGAAAAGTACCTAACGTACAAAGCAAATCGCCAAAAACTTAGCCAAATTTCTGACAAGAGAAAGCTAGTTAAGCAAAGTGTGCCAAACTATTGTCAAGAAGCAGACTTCTTACCTTGGGTAAGCATTTCCAAAAAACTGTCTTAACAGCTGAACTCGTGCCAGATAGCCCAACAGTGGATATACAGTCATCATTTGGAACAGCAGGAATATTCTTGCAACAAATGACATGATGTCATCACTGGGAAAGTTATCTAGAAAATTCTAAACATATAAGTAATGTTACACATCAGTGGTGGCTTCTTTACATGTATCTGCTGGTTTTTAATATCTGCGTGCCGGAAAGAATGGGATAAAATCCAAACAACTATAATTATGAAATGAACTCCATAACATGGAAAGCCCTCTCCCTCTTTTACAACTGCCCTGCCACCAAATAACAACCGATTTTTGAATACTACTAGGCTGATGCCAGTGTTAATGTTAGTGTTACAGAAGGAATTACTTTCTTATCTTCTGAACATCCTCAGATAATCCAGGCTGTGGAAGGGCCACCTGATCTTTCAGGAAGATGAATTCATATGCTCCTATTATCTGTCAAATCATGCCTACTTATTAAAAACAGTTACTTAATTAGTAAAACTGCATTACATACAAATGAGAAAGGAATCGTACACTACTAGTAGGAACACATGAAAAAGTATTATAAGACTTAGATATCATAGAAATATACAAAGAACTTCCTAAGTAACTGAGATAACTACAGAAAATAAATGGGAAGAAAATCACTCACACTGTTATTTAACTGTGGATTTAACTGTGGATTTCATCCTGTGAAATTATTTCAGGTGGTTAAAAAAAACCTCTGAAGCAATTTAGGGTATGGAAATCAGGCTTGCCTATAAGGAGATAAGGGTTTTTAGCCTTCACAGGGTGTTTCATGTGGTGCTACTATCTGAAGAACTCTGCTGGCAAGGCTCCCTGGAGTGCCAGACTCCAGAGTGTCAGACTCCTAACGTAATTGCAGTGAGGATTCCTATCTAAACAAACTTGCTTTCACATTCTATCTCTTCTGGAATCCAAGTGAGCCACTGCACCCACTTCTCAGGATTAAAGAAGCTAAAGAAATGAAAACCTCAATTTTTAATTTGCTCATTATGGTCCTTCTTCATCACTTTCAAAGAGTATTTATTTAATGTTTGTTTTTCACTGACATATTGGGAACCATTTATGAATACAAATGAGATAACACAAGCATCTGTTCGTGGTGTGGTGTCGAGGTGTCCCACCAACTGACCACAGTCAAGGGCAGATGTGCCTGCCAGGGTCAACCATGAAGCAAGAAGCAGTAGCTGGGGGATTTTTATTGCACATTTATCAAAATGTTAGGGACAAATAAGGTATCTTATTAGGAAGAGCACTGCCAGCAGGGAACTGTAGGTGATCCTCCCCTTCTACTCAACCCCGGTGAGGTACATCTGGAGAGCTCCAGTTCTGGGCTCTTCAAGACAACAAAGACATGGAGCTCCTGGAGAGGGTCCAGCTCAGAGCTACAAAGATGATCAAGGGACTGGAGCATCTCTCTTACAAGGAAAGGGTGAGGGAGCTGGGCCTGTTCCTGCTGTACCTCATCAATGTATACAGGTATCTGAAAGGAGGGCGCCAAGAGGATGGATCTGACTCTTCTTGGTGGTGCCAAGCAATAGGACAAGAGGCAACAGGCAGAACACAGGAAGTTCCAGCTGAACATGAGGAAGAACTTGACCACAATGTGAGTGTGCACTGGAACAGATTGTCCACAGAGGTTCTGGAGTCTCCCTCACTGAAGATATTCCGGAACCATCTGGATGCAATCCTGTGCCATATGCTCTGCCTGAGCAGGCAGGTTGGACCAGATGACCCACCGTGGTCCCCCCTAAAAACCCCACTTTGTGATTCCATAAAATACATACTCCAGTAAAGTATCTCACCTGTTCAATACATTCTTTGGATAATGGTGGAGAAGGAAAAGATGCAAAAATTATCACTCCAACATACAGGTATGTTAGTCCAACCAGGGAGTATGCAACAGAGAGGTCTCTCACCTGAGGAAAAACATGATTTTATTTTTGCCGGCACTTACACACAAAACCAGACGAAATAAAAACCTTGTGAAAAGATTTCTATTTCATGTATTACGGTTATTTTTATATTCTTTTGTTCTGCATTAGTTTTTAGTATTTACTACTATCACTTGTACATTTTTATTTTTACTTCCTACTACTTGAATGGAGACTTCAGACCTGGTTCTGATCAGATCAGAAAGCTGCAAGGAGATACCCCAAAGTGGAGCTAGACAAGTATTATTTATCTCTCAACACGCAAAAAATGCATCATGAAAGATATATGCCAATAGATGTGGCATGTTATTCCTGATGCATAAACATACACTAGTTATTAAAACAAACAAGAAATCCCTTCTACTTTCTTACATTCACCTGTTCCAACTAAGACCCTTGGGACACAGACACACCTAAGAAAGAAAGCCCAGCAATGCCCTATGTTAAATTTCTTGTCATGAATAAAATCTTGCAATCAAAGACATCAGCCTATCCAACTGCAGATATAATACAAAGGAATTTAATCAAAAGTTTTAAAGAAAGAGTGTTGAAGCTAGGGTCATAAATCCACATTTAAGTACACTGCATACCACTAAGTATGGACTTAAACCTAAATTTCAATGTTCAGTTCTGAAGATTTTGGCTATCTTAGGAAAATATATAATATATACAGGTATTTTCCACTACACAAAAATAATTATACATTTATTACAGGAAAATAACCAGCAAATCTAATTAAGTCTTTTATGAAACCAGAGAATCCACATATACATCAGACTGATCTGACAGCAATGTACTTGGTCAGTTATTCTTCTGCATAAATTCCTTCCCTTGGAAATAAAGAGAGAGACCATTTGTTTCTAGTTATTAGCTAGCTAAAATCTGTATAAGCTTATGTTACAGTACAAAACACTCATCACCTTACAGCAAACCATTTGTTCAGCTGCTGCTAATCATCAGCTTCTTAAAGGATTACTAGTAATGTCTCAATACATGACCCTATTTTTGTGAGACTGAGAATCAAGTCTTACTAGCTCAGGCATAGCACCAAATTATTAGGATTATACTGGTTTCCAGGTCATGGTGATAATTATCACCTGCAGCCAGCTCACTGAACATGAGCAAAGCCTCCTCACACTGTGCATGGAAATGTTTCCTAAGTGCTTCTTCACACTATCTTGACAGAAGAACTGTAGCCTACACCACTCCAGGCTCTGCCAAGGGCAAGGCAATCCCCAAGGAAAGTAAAAAAATGCTAGATTATGAGTTTTTAGAGAAATTCAGATGGAAGCCAGTTTCTGGTGAAAGACATGGAATCTCCTATTCATTTTGCTATTGTTTTTGGGGTAGAAGATTGCTGTCTGATGAGGAATATTATTTGTCTCTTAGAGGGTCATGGGAAAGAGGCATCAGTGTGCTTTGAACACGTTCCAGGGTGGCCTTCAAGCTCCCAGAAGCTGCACATTTCTAGCTGCAACCTCTTCCTCCTGCTGACCAGTTAAATGCACAAGGAAGATGATTCCCTAGACTTGACTCTCCTCATACTGGTCATTCAGTAAAGACTATCAACTTTAATCAGAAGCCAAGCAGTAGACTTTTCTTTAAATTATATGCAGAATTTCTCCACCTGACATAAGAAGCTGTATAGGTTTTTATATAATATCTACATCTTCAAAAGCACCAGTGCCCACCCACCCTAAGAATGGATTTTAATACTAAGTATAAGCACCCAAATTTCTTATAGCTATTTATCAGTAACTTCATTAACTACAGGACTCAGAGACAAAGTAAGGTGATTTTGCAAAGAGATACAGACTGTCATCTCTGGAGGACAGGATTCAGAAAATATTTCAAAATGTATCCAAGACCTTCTTAATGGACATCATCTGCCAAAACCTGCTTTAAATCTGGTATTTTAGGTGTAGTCCTAACGCATAAAAACAGTATAGTAACTCACAGTTGTTATTTTTACTCTGCCTACACGTAAGTTCTACAACCAACTGTAAAACTCTTTTTGCTGTGACTAGTACATCCAGCTGTGAGGGCAAGAAATCGGAAATAAAATTCTTACTGCTTCCTTTGGACTTGAAAAATGGTAGATAGGTGGTGTACTTTTTACCTCCAACAGCTACTAGCATCAGAGTACTAACCAGTTCATGTTTCTAGAGTTCTTTAGGGTGTATGCTTGAATCTGCACTGAAACTAAGTGCTGAGATAATTTTGGTAATTTATTTTCATAGCATGTAACACAATAGACTGTTTTCTCCAGGTGCTGTCACCATACAAAGAGTACCCAGACTTTGATTTCAATAAGCTACTAAAAAAGAAAGAGACAACTTGAAAACCTGTTTTTTTTCTCAAACATCCATCAGCTCCCTTCCAAACATATGCTGCTGTCTATAAGATGGTTATTTTTGTACAACAACATGTGTTTACATAACAGGATCATCTTTTGATTAATGTTCATTATTCCTCAAGAGACCTGGATTCAGTCCCTAAAGATCTTGACAGTACTGTTTAGATAGCATAATTCCAGATAAAATCAAAGGACACGTGGGGAGAGATAAAAGGATTCCTTTAAGTAAGAGCAATAACTACACTTATTTATTTTAAATTTCATACTTGAGGCATTTACATTCAAAATGGACACTGCTGTGGTGAAAGCTGCCTAAGCATAAGAATATAGCAATTCATACAGCCACAGTTTAAAAGTCAAACTTGTAGAAAAAACAATGCTGGAAGCAGGAAGTATTTGTAGAATCATGGTGGAACTCTCAAAGTAAGTATCTAAGGTAACATGCAGGTCACAGTCCATAAGGATCACAGCCTGGCATCTGCCAAACCCTTGTCAACTACACCTGAAGTAACAGGCAGGTTTTCAGACACAGCTTGGAGAATGTATGTTCGCTGCAGTTACTGCTGACAAGGAGCTCTCCTGGTCAGAATCACAAAACCAAGTGTTAGAAGTGCCACTGGAAGAAGAGAAAATTGGGTGATTAAGGCTGGCAGCAGCAGTAGAGCAAAGGAAGAAATCAGCCTCCTAACAAAAGGATGAGTCTGATAAATCAGGTGGAGCTAACAAAGACAACCCTGAAAGAACAAGACATTGTATCACACCCACAGAACAGTCAGTACTCAGGTGCTGGTCGGACCTGCAGCAAGGGATTTGACACGGTACAGAGAAGGCTCTGTGGCTCTACAGACATTTCTTATGTGGTGCTGCAAAGAACAGGCTACTTCCAGGCCTTGATTTGCCTGTTGAATGCCATGGAGAAAGTAGTTCACTTCCTTCCTCAGCACCAGTGAAAGCTAGTTTGTGGATGGAAAAGCCTGTATCAGTGCTTAGTAATGATTACCACATTTGAAATACCTTTCAATCATGCCATTTCAGCATGGGAGATGCTGTCTCTTCAATATCTCAACAGGACTTTGATCTATATCATAAAAATATGCTTCACCTGTTCATGCATCAAGGGCAAGTGGTAACATTTAACTGGGTGACAGAAAAAAGTACTTCACCAGGAAGGATGCTGCTGTGCATAATTTTGGCTGGAAAGAGAAACCAATGGTATGGCACCATCAATGGAAGCTCACTCTGTTTACAGGGAATAAAGTGTTTAAATACTGCAGAAAATAAGTACCATTCACAGCTCCACGTCTTCTGCAGCTAATACCTAGACAAAAAACATCTCCCCACTCACAACCTTTCTCCCAGGTACATCCACAAACAACTGTTAGGAGACAGCACTAGCATATTCATGTCTGTAGATCATGGTGGGTTTGTGTAGCATCTGTACTGTTACTCAGGGAAACTGATCACAGCCATGAACCAGGAAAAAACAGCCAACCAAACCCCACAGCTAAACACCTTTTTGTGGCTAGGTTACGTTTCCTATGCAATTAGTTTTCAAACCATTTGACTGAGCACTGTACAAAAATTTAGGCTGATAAATACAAGGAGGCAGCAGCAGTGGGAGATGGGACCAGGATGCTCAATTCTGAACTGCAGACTAAAATCCTGCTCACACGGATTCTCCAGGCTGTGCTGCTGACATGTGGCTTACTCTGGTGCACTGCTCTTCTCTTCTCACACCCACACCACTGCACAGGAATAGCAGCCAGAGCAATCCTCCCCCATGTGTGTTTTAGCTTTGGGCTGTGATGCATGCCTGTGACCAGAATGGAAGCTGCTATTGTTTTGAATTTCTGACTCCATAAGAGGAATGTTATTGTTTGTCTTACTTTTTTCCACCTCCCCAAAGAGCTGTTCTATGACCACTAGTTTCAGCAAGCTTTGTTCAAGACTAAAACAGTGCTTTTCCAGCTTGCCAAGTTCTGTGCCTTTTCACAGAACACTGATGAAAGTGACATGTTAACAGGTTGATCAATAAAACAGTGAATTTTTTATCCATGGAGTTATATCAGTATCACCCCACCAGATACTGGGAGAAGAAAGTCTCTTGTAAATATATTGGAAAAAACCCTCATGACTTATGACAGAGGGAAAGACCCCTATACATATGGAAATATCCCACTTAGTGACATAATTACAAAACAGCTCTTCAAGAGCATAGGTATTTCATTAACATTTGCAAAGCACTTTTGAGAGCTAAGTGAAAGGTTCCTGTACAGCTACAAACAGGAAAAGAGATCTCCAGCCAAATAAAACTACTACAAGAACTACACAGAAACTTGTTTTCCCAAATCTTTCTTGCCATAGGTGTCCCTTCTGAGCAATTTGAACATTCTTCTGGAATGCAGAGTTTTGTAAAGCACTTCATATGGATGCTAGGGCTGACTTGGAAATTCAACTTGAGCTCCAGGGAGGGTATTAGAAAAGCTGATTCAAATGCAGGCAGTAGTTTCTCCCTTCTTCACACAGGAAAAGCAAGCTGGAGAACACTCCAGGTGCTGTTCTTTGCATCTGATTGCTTGCTCTGATGTAAATGGAGGGGGAAAATACACAGGAAAACCTTGAAGATGGAAAAAGGGTATTAGGCCTCCTCTGCATATAGAGTTGATTGGTGGAGATCTAGCCTTTAGAATTTGAAAGCCAGAGCTAAAGAGAAGTCTTGCCCTTCTCCACATCATAAGATTTTCTTAAGGAAATAGAGAAAAAGCTTACTTAGCTTTCTTTGTCCAGACCCCTAGCTGTTAAACTAATTTCTGAGAAGCCCGTAAGCCCCCAGCAGTGGAAAATTCATGACTCCTTTGCAGATAGGGTCATTCACAAGCTAGTCTTGATTCACAGGTACAAAGAAGTAACTATGCAGACTTGTAAAGCCTAAGAGGTCATCTCATTGCATTGGTACATAATCTGCACTTCACTGTGAAATAATCAAATCTGATATATTTTATCTGATGTGTTGTATAGGCATCTGGCTCTTAGTGGTGATGACTGAGTAGAGGGACAAGATGACATCCAGAGGCTCCTTACAACCTCAAGCTTTCTGGGATTCCATGATTTGGTACTAGTTTTCCACACAGCTAGTCCTTAAAAATATTTTTATGTTATTCCAGGTACCTTTACAGATAACATTTTAATGAAGCTGGACAAGAATCCTTGGAAGCAGGGAAGAAAAAAATAAAATAATAAAAATAATTAGAGTAAAAATTACTCTCAGACGCTATGTATCGTGTTTAATCCATTTGGTATTTTATAATGGGAAGATATTAACAAAGAGTGCAGTTTCATCTGGAGGGACACTGCTTAACTTTTTCAAGAGCAAAGCACCAGTCCAAAGATGATATATCACAAAGCCCCCTGATCCAGCCTTCAACTTGCAGGATTTCCTAAATTGTGCCAAGTTTCTCTAAGACTTTGAATAGAATTGTGAGACAAAACTACTGAAGCAACTCTGAGAAAAAGTATTACCTAGACCCCAAAATTACTGTTCAAGATTCTGCTAAAATCAGTCCTGTACCACACATTTTCCACCATTTTTCATTCTAAAATTGGTCAATTTTCATTGAGTTCTACAACATTGTCAAGTTGCCTGCCTCCTGTGTGCCATTTGGCCATTTAATACCAGCTTGACCAAAAGTAAGTTTAGAGCATCCCTCAGGGCTTTTATGTGAATGAATTTGTAATTTACCTGTTACTCCCTCATAGCAAGGAAAAGAATGTGTAACTTTTTTCTTACCAAATCACAGGAAAAAAATTACTGCTGTCTGGCAATCTAGATACAAATGAGCACAGTCTTGCCAAGTTACTTACATTGTTTTCTTGATTCTTGTTATTCTGAAGAAGTGTGATGACACAATTGTGGATGAAGAAGGCAAGTGTTAGAACCCCTGTGAGCTGAGGGAACAGAATTCTAAACTCTAAATGAAGAAAAAAAGAAGTGTTTTTAATTACTTCTTCGAAACAAGCAATGCCAAAATGCAGATGACATACAGTGGTCTGGAGGATACCTGCAAACTCATGAACCTCCACCCTGAAATGGGACAATCTATCTCATCTTTGACCATAGCCAACGCAGAAATTTAATCAGGAAGTACAAAATGCATGAAGACAGTAGCTAGTATAAAATACACTTTCCAGCAGGGTTTCTCTGATAGTCTCCAACCATCAGTGATTACTATCTTAATTAGATTGACACATACAAGGTTTTCTGCTCCTCAACAGTTTAACTGGAAATCATTTGTAAAATTGGAATTGACAGCAGTGAGGTTGTATACATAGGGGTTCCTGAAGAGGGAGATGGAGGGAAGGAATAATTTACCTTGTGAGAACTTTTACTTATTAAGAAGTCACTTATGCTACCAGAAGAAAAAAATTATCTGTAGATATTTAAGAGATTCTGCTTAGAAGCAAGGGCATAAAGAAAGGCAGAGAAATTTCTTATCATGCTCCACATGTATGAAAAAAAATTCTTTCTTGTCTCCATGGGAATAGCATTGCTCTGCTTCTTTTAATACTCAGAAGATGTTCACAAGATGGTGGTTCTGGAAGTGCTGCAAATGGTCTAGGAATTCACAAATTCCATAACATCATTAAAGCACAATCGTAGTTGGTATTACCTAAGAATGTATTTATTCTTTGGAGTGCTAATAGCAATTAGAGACCCCTAAGATAGCTCAGCTTCTGAGAAGCATCCAGGAGTACAGCACAAAACTCTTCAGAGGTTTACAAACCCTTACAGGACAAACCACAGAGAGCTCCATGCAAACATATTTAAAACAGACTTCTCTAAAGTGCTGTGATGTTAGGAAAGTAATTAATGGAGGGCTTATCCAAACTGAAAGAATAAGCTTTCCCTAGAGCTGGTTTCACTGTACCTTCAATACCTAATTAGCATGATGTGCTACTCAATTCTGAGTGGAAACAGCTTCTGGGCTTGTTTTTCATCCACTACTTCAATCTCAATAACAAAAAGCAAATCGACTGTTTCAGAATCTCTCAGTAGCTGTATTTGTATGCATTAGCTACATGCTTTGCCTATCTCCTAGCAGTACTAGGAGTTTTTGCCAAATTAATCAAACTACTGGGTGCTCTACTTCTCAGTGGCCTGTGGCATGTGTGTCACTGTAACTCATTTTTCTCATTTGTTTTTAAGAACAGAAGAAGTGATACTATTCTAATGTACAGGACACAGCTCCCTGGAGCTACTGGTCATTAAATTTTGTAAAGCATGGGGAAAAAACAGCTAGGACCTAACCCTGGTTCTCTTATTGCAGGTTTCTTGAAAAAGAAACTGATCTCTTTAGACTATCTGTTCAAGCTATACCAAATGCCACTTGGTTTTGACTATGCTATCTCACAGAGTAATTTCTAACAGTAATTTGGAAAGAACAAATAGCCATGAAACAACTTTCAAGAAAACAAAAACATACTGATGGGTACTGATGGGATAAAAACAGCTAATGGGTGTTGGAAAGAGAAGAGCTACTAAAATTATAGCCTAGAACTTGAGATAGACCAGCAAGCACAGGAAAACTGTACTTGCAAATTATGGTGAATGAGGTATTTCATTTAAGCAAGACTGTGTGTGGGGAACTTAAAGCACTTTTAACAGTCAGTCTGTCTACAGTTTATCATTTTTAATTGCTACTGAAACAGGCATGATCTGAAACAGGTGCACCAAGAACTTCAAATAACATAGGTGAAACAGGACTATGGCAAGCTCTCTGTCACAAGATATATGTTGAAGATTGCTCTGATAGGCATTCCTCCTCTTCCTCACTGTTGATACTGTCTTTTAACTAAGGAACATCACTGGGAAAGGGATTCCTTGCCACTTTGTCCAGAGGGATCTTTCCTCTACTTGCAATATCAGACAGCATTTCCTCACTTCACTTATGTCTCAGACGTGTTCAAAGGTGAATGAGAAAAAAAAAAAAAAATCTTAAACTCACCAAATATATACTTCACGACTGCATTTTAACTATCTTACCTGGAACAAAAAATTCGTTCTCTGTAAACCAGTTGAATTCTAAGTGTATTCCCAGACGAGCAGCCTTTACTGTAACCAGAAAAACTAAGTAGACAACTGAAACTGTACCTGGAAAATACAAGAGCCAAACAAATACTGTGATATAGTAGAAAGCATTTATGCAGGGTTTCATTTCTGCTCCATCCATCTAGCTACTAGTAGTCAAAGAGTTATGGTTGGTATGCATTCCCAATGGAAGATATCTAAACTTTTTCTTTACTTCTCTTATACGTCAGAGAGAAAAAACAGTGCACATGCACACAACGTAAACTTCCAGCAAGTTTAATATTTTCCAGGTGTTGGTGACAGCAGAGGAAGTACCCTGTAATCCTTGTTGCTGAAATCAGGAAAAGAAACTAGGAAAAGAAAAGGTTCTGTACAGGAAGATCAGCTAAAATATTCTGTAATTTCCTAATGACTTCTGTTTCCATGGGTATCAAGGTAAGTAAAACTCTACTGAGATAAACTCTATTGAAATAAATCTCAAAATTGCCCTTCATTTCTTCTTGCCCTATAAACTTCAAGGTTTACAAAAATTAAGATAATTTTGAACAGCTTCTGAATTACGTAATAAACTACTGAAGTGATGAGTAATTAATATTCTGATTTTTTAATTTCTAATGTTATATCTACCTACGTAAAATGCACATTTTTTTGCACAGAAGCAGTATCAAGTACCCAAATTCCTGTGTGGTATTTTCATTTGGTGGTTTCAGCAAGAGCAGATCCAAGCTCTGATAAAGTGTCACTATGGAACAGATGACCTTCAAACACCTGTCCTCTACCTCCTTTACAACATACATATCCAACTTTTTCAGCCTCTGACCCCCATCTAGTTTTCTCTTTCTCTTCATTGTGGGCTTCAGGGCTATCCCTCAGACTTCTTCTACTCCCTGAAGCTACACCCACCATGCATATGCTTTACTCACTTGACTAGCCCCATCCCCCTTGGCCTTCTCTACCTTAAGACATGGAAGCAGGAAGTCACAATTGTTTCCTCTGCAGCACAATATTGGAAGTTGGGACAAGAAACAGCAGCAGGTCATACTGACTGTGATTAATTAATGCTGTGTTTAATTAATCACCTGATTGGCAGGAAATTACTTCAGATCAGAAGCAACTGTTGGTTTGAAATGTTTACCAGAGGAGGAAGAGTATACACCAAGGGTATACCAAGGCTATACCAAGGGTATACCAAGGGTAGCACAGTAGTATGCATAGAACTATTTGGGAAAATCTGCTGAGGATGTAAAAATTTGTTTCACAGGATTATCAAGCAAGAAAAAGGAAGAAAAATGAACTCCCTATTACCCATAAGATTCAAGCAAAGCAGCACACAAAGCCTGTGGGGTTAATAAATCAACTGACAACCCGCTTTGAGGCACAGTATGGGCTACCAGCAAAATACTGGAACAGTGGCTAGAAAGCTGCCTAATGGAAAAGGACCTGGGGGTGCTGGTTGACAGCAGCTGAACATGGGCTGACAATGTGCTGACAGGTGGCCAAGAAGCCAATGGCATCCTGGCCTGGATCAGTGACAGTGTGGCCAGCAGGAGCAGGGCAGGGATTGTCAGGGATTACTCAGCTGATGAGGCTGCTCCTGTGACATGAATACTGCCAGTTTTGGGCCACTCAAGACAAGAAGGACATTGAGATGCTAGAAGTGTCCAGGGAATGGGAATGAAGCTAATGAAGGGTTAGGAGCCAAGTTCTATGAGGAGCAGCTGAGGCAGCTGGAGAAAAGGAGGTTCAGGGGTGACCTTATCATTCTCTACAACTGCCTGAAAGGAGGCTGTAGCCAGGTAAGGCTTGGTCTCTTCTCCCAGGCAACCAGTGACAGGATGAGAGGCATGGCCTTAAGCTGTGCCAGCGAACATTTAGATTTGGAAAATGTTCTTCTCAGAAAGGGTTGTCAAGCATTGGCTGTCCAGAGAAATAATCGAGTCATCATCCCTAGATGTATTAAAAAAATGTGCAGATGTTACACTTATGGACATGGTTTAGTGGTGGACTTGGCAGTGTTGGGTTAATGGCTGGACTCAATAACCTTACAGACTTTTCCATCTTGAAAGATTTTATGATTCTGCTCACTGGAGTAGTTTTAACTGTCTTCTATACATTTCAGTCACAATGAACCAATGCTTTAATAGTATTTGTTACCTACCTAGGACATTAAACTTCGCAAAGAAGGATGGAGACTTCAGATTTAGCAGGGGTAGAAGAACTGCAATCAGGTAAAATGGTACTGTTCGTGATTTGTCCCACCATTCCTCAAAGAGTTCAAAACCTGTTCTGTTGCTAGAAGAGAACATCACACTCCTGTTCTGTGGTGGGTGATCACTAGCAGCACTTGGACAAATGACTGGAAGAAAGGAAAAGAAAAATATCCTCAGATGAAAAATACAGAATATTCACAGCCAAGATCCCACAATTGCTGTTGTGTTTTACTTACTGAGGATTGCTCAAGTGCAATGTTCAGTATCTCAGTTCCTAACTTCCATTTGTTTTTTTAATCAGGAACTCATTGCTAAGATTCTGCTAGGCACCTTACACTCTAATCTGACAGTGCTACAGTTCTTCCAGCTGAGCACAACAAAGATGATAATTTATCTGAAGCCCAAGCTGAAGCCCAAGTTATCACACAGGATCATCCTTCAAGGTCACACACCTATAGCTATGTCAGCTCAGTGCCTATGTGTACCTGTTGGAATCAAGTCATAGCAATCGCTACCTTGCATCTGGCTGCATATTCAGCATCCTAATCTGTCCCTGCACACAGTAAGATCATATCAACCAAAATCCAAGTGCACCTCTGTACTGAAGAGCCTGAATTACTGTAAATTGCTCTACAAACAAAGGATTACAAGAAAGCTACTGTAACAACTGGAAGATCAAAAACTCATACACTGAACAAAAAAACTCTTGCCATCTCTGTGCCATGACAGGGGTAAGTACATCACTGCCAGACAACAACATAACAAATTTAGGATGTGCTCCAGTAACACTGCTAAGAGGGAATGTCATACTCCTCTTACACAGAGGTTGATCAATGGCAGCACCTTAACAAGTGACCGGAACAAAATCAACCAATAAGACCCTCGGAGGAGCACATGCCTATGAAGCTCTACATTGAAATATAAAACTTACTGTTCTCATAATGTCTTATTTAAAATCTTGGCATCCCACAATACTTGACAGACACTATCCTACACTGTCTTCATTCCTGCTCTTTCAAAAAGGCAAAGGCTTAAAAAGCATTCTGACAAATTTCTTGCTTAAAAGAGGATTGCTTCACAAACCTTGAAAAATGCTTTTGTTATTACTGATCTCCTTGGTAGCCCTGAATGTCCTGTCAAGAGTCACTTGAACATCTAGCAGCCCTTAATTTTGTGTAGCAGCTGCTTTAAATCTTCTGGTTGGTGGAGGATAGTGTGGAATATTGTCTACTTTACCTCCAAGTTATACCCCCTGCTGCATAAGCATGGGAGAGAACAGCAGAAGCAGGAGAGAGCACAAATTGGTGACTAGCTGGTAAGGAGTGTTAGAAGAGCCCTATTCAACACTAGCTCAAAATGCAAATCAACTGGCTTTCAGAATGATTTCTCAACTCCTTTGCCTGACTCCAACATCTGCTCTCCAGAAACACAGCTGCAGCTAATGTTACACACAGTTGCCCAGCTGGTAGAGATATGTTTCCCCATTCCTCATGTAGTCTGGATAAAACTTTCTGCTTCCTAAGAAAGCAGATTCAGTCACTGTTACAGAGGCAGAAAAAATTCAGGGGTTGACAACACCTGCCTTGCTCTGCTCCTGTCTTCATTCTACGTTATTCTGCCTACTTAAACACTTGGAACATATCTGTGTTCCAAGTTAAGCGCAGCTTCTTCTCTTATTTGTGCAAATGTCAGACTCTCCAAAAAGCACAAGCAGAAGGTCAAGTAGCCTGACATTTGTTTCTTTGTTGCATTCAGCATCAAGAAAGCTGTTCTTACATAATTTTTTAAAAAATAATCTTGCTGAAGAACTTATGAGTAGTAAAGCTGCCCCAGCCAAGATTTTAAACAGTAAACAGAACTAAGGCACCTCAAATTTAGGGTGTGAAAGTTAAAATTCCTTAAGGCAATTCCTCATTGTGCAACTACTGTTAAAAAGTTAACAGTCAGGCTTTTAGGGAGGATGTATCTGGGCAGATAGAAACTTGTAACTGGCTTTTTAAGACTTATTCTCACCTCCACTTTTTTTAACTTATTTTTTACCTCCTCAGTTATTCAGCTCTCGAAGTGTGTGGTTATTTGTGGAAGTACAAATCCCCAAACTGAAAACTAGTTTTGTAAGAAACATAGTTACAACTTATGATACATACTTTATAACTGGAATGTGGTTAGGCATTGAAACACGATGATTTGCCTTTAAACACCCCACCCCAAAACTGGAAACACAATTAAGTGTTTCTTACCTTTGTTACTTCCATTGGTGCCAGGAACAATATCTGTTACATTAATGTCATGAACAAAGTCTGCAAAGAAGAAAATCTCACTATCAATGACCCACACCTGCTATTAGGCTTTCATTTGTTGACTAAAATTAAGTAAGAAAATATTTCAGAAAATTATATCAGAGGCACAACACATCAGCTTGCACACCCCCCAGACCCAAGTGAGAATTTTTAAACTATTGTAGAAGTATTTAAAAGTAGCTCTACACTGTACTACTTTCTTCTCAGAAGCCCTGTTCGTTTATAAATTTCTCAAGACTGCCCACTCCCAGGATTTTCAAGCACACCTCCACTTCTCCCAGCTACTCAGTTGGTAGTGTTGAACAGCAGGCCAGTGAGGAGATGCATCTTAAATCCCCTCTTTTCGGACAGAAAAAGGGGCATGCAAACATACTCCTAGTCCAGACAGTATTATACAGAAAAAGCTTCCCTTACTCATTTTCTAATATATTGTTTCTCAGAAGAGGCTCTGTGGGATGCTTTTTCCATGTCTCCAAGGGAAACTCTGGAAAAGGGTTTTAAGCCTCACTGTTGTACAGGCATCTCTAGTAGTGTTTTATTTCCAGTACACTCCTGTGCCTCTTTACTGCTATACCAACATCAGTTATTTCCAAGTTTCTGCAACCTCGCCTTAATAAGGGTATTAGATAGCAATTTCGTTATATTTATGTATTATGTGTATATATACACAGAGAAAATGCCATCAGCTTGAAAAGTGAATTAGTGTGTCACTAGTTAAATTTTGCTTCTGTTGCATGTGGGTGTGCTTTGCACAGAAAATCGACTGGGGCAGCTGGCTTCAGATTTTTTAAATGCAGTTAAAAGCAGCTTGTTTCTCATAAGGAAAGCAGAAAGTCTTGTGGGAAGAAAACTATTCCTTCTTTCTTTATTTTGATTTAACCCTGAATCACAAAGAAGTTTCTCATACTTACTTCTATGAGTTCAGTGTATACAACAATCAGAAGATTTAACTAAAATCACTATTTTGTGTTCCTAATTTTAAAAAAGTACCTAGTGAGAAGCCATCAAAATCAGCAGCTCTTACAGAATTTAAGCACTTCCAAATTTGTTATAGATGTCAACTTCTGTTTCTTCTGTATTTAAAAAGCAGTTTAGGACTAGCAATTGCATTTGGGGATTTTGTTTTTCCCATAAAACAAGAACAGAACAAGACCATACAACACCATGTTAAAGAAAAGACATAATATTGCACTCAGCTAATAACTCTTGTGTTCTTTGTGTACTACGGATTTCTAGACCATCCTCCCGCAGGAAAACAATTTTTCCTTACCTAAATCGCATGTGCAGATGTTTTAAGAAGACATCTGAAGGTATTAGAAATAAACACAATAGCCTCCTTAGAATACTTAGAAACACATGGCTGGAAGATACCATTGTGTCAAACCTACATCCTATTACACATTTTATTACCTAGTAATTAAGTACGAAAGTTAGGACAAGAAGCCAGCGATTGTTATCTCCGACAGAACAACTTAAATAAGAACTCCAAACAAATATAGGTAAGGGATAAAATAACATGCCAGTCCCATGGAAAAGCAGGACATTTTTTCTAGAAAATAAGATCTTTTCACCATTTTAAATTTTGCTTATTAGAATTGGAATTATTTAATTTAGAATAATTTAAGATTAAAGTGTTAATCTTATTAAGAAAACCCAAATTCTAAAATGAAATGGTGGTAACAATATATAAATTAGGTCAATTATATATAAAATCAGTCATTAATCACTATAGTAAAGTATGTCCTATAGGGATGGTGGGAATTCCAATTAGAATAGAGAAATAGAGTGAAAATAGAGTGGAAACAAGCAGCCAGGTTTAGGTTGTTTAAACTATACTAAGAAAACTACACTTTGAGAGAGAAATTGAAAAAGTGGCTCTGGAAAAACATAGGACTTTGCCCATAACACCACACACAGTTACTTATTCTTAATTGATTTTTCACACAGTGTAGCAGGAAAATCAAGATTACATAAAATTAACAGTGCTTTTTCAACATAAGGCAGTCTTGATCTTTACAAAGGACTGCTGTAAAACTTAACCAAAAATGTATACTTACTGTATATAAATTTCCCTGTGTTGAACAGAAAGTTGGACATAAGTACCCAATAAACAACCATGGCTCCAACAAGTGATACCATAGAAAATAAGAGGCTTGAGCATTGACCAAAGGATCCGAAGTAATACTTGCAAACATCTGGGAATTCCCAGTTTGAGGTATCTGTTAAAGCTGAAAAAGATAAAAAACCCCAAAATATATCTAAATAAAATGTTACATTAGAATCAGTAGAACTATTTATGACAAAATGTGGTGTTTTTTTTGAATATTCTGACACACATTCACAGCACTTTCAAGGACTAAGAAAATTGCTTCTTTACTTAATAAATTAAGCAACTTAAAAATATAGCACTCATACAGTGTTTGACTGAAGAAGACACTTTTATTGTGACCATACTACTTTTGAATACTTTCAGAAGCACTGAAATAAGACACAGCAAAAATGCCACCATGCATTTGCAGCTAAAGCCTTTTGCAGGTGTTATGGCAAAGTAGGCCAGACCATGAACTAGTCCTCAACAATGCCCTGAAATGAGCTCAGTCACAAACTGACAAAGGTCTTAATGGCCTTTATTTGAGTAAGTGAGAGGTTAGTTTATGCACGAAAGCACCAACCAAAGAAGAGCTGCAAGATGAGTTTTAAACAATAGAAGTACATTCTAATTAGAGCCGCTGTCAGTGACTGCTTCAGCTGCTGACTGTATTTAGAGTGCTTTCAACACAGAACACACACAAATATTAGGGTAATACAGGCATACAGCTGTACGTATATAACACAAGGGGATACAGCTACAGCCTATGCTGTTCCACTGTGCAAGCTGATCAGATGTGTAGAGGACTGGATAATGCTTATGGAGAAAAGGCACCTCGAACCACTCAAGTCCCCAAAAACTTAGTAAGTGAACATCTGAAACCCTGCTTGCTAAGAGTTTGTGTCTGGCTATAATACTTAGGTCCCAAGCAACTGAAAGAATACCTAATAAGGGAAGACAGTAATTTAGCATACAGAGCTTACAAAAATAGAGAGATATTCAAAGAACAGCTTTTATTTGCAGGTCAGGTCTAACACATATAAAGCCACATAGAATCTAATACATATTGGTATTTCACATTTAAAGCATTTGCATGACAAAGCTCTGGATTTCTTACGTATCATCTGCCGTGATTTCACAACTCTGTAACAGCAATAAAGAGTCAAAATGCCCATCAGTAAGATGAGAATAATTCCAGAAGTGAAGCCTGCCTGTCGAGAGGGAGAAATACAGTTTATTTTATTTATGAATATATTACAAAAAAGGAAGAGTAAGCAATGTTGCCAAAACTATTTTCTTATGCATACATTTTCCATAGTTTACCTGTTTTATTCCCCATGGGATACTTAATATGGATGTACCCATCATGGTATTCCATATCATAAATCTAGGAAGAAAAAATTGAGTGAATATTTTGAGAACCACTCTTACTTCATATTGTCTTCTTAGTTAACAACAGTTATATTGTTAATATAGAACATTCAATAATAATGCATTTTGTGGCTATTATATGGCAAGGTGTTTAACATACATTGTCACTAGACTGGAGTTTTTACCATAGCCATCTGTGCAACTGTCAACTTTAAAAGCAGTTCCTAATGGACTGTACACGTAGATTTCATCAGGAGCTGGGAGTACATGATCAGGAGCAATCTAATAAATGAATAAAAACCACAACTTATTAGTAAAATCAATATAACCAATTGTCCCGAATACAGCAAGTCAACTATTTTAAGTCGCAAAATATTTCCAAGAAATTACATTAAAAAAAAAAAGAAAAGGTTGTACTATGCTAATTCTATTCCTGGGGACAAAAATCCAACGAACAATTGAGAGAATTTCTAGCTAGATAACTAGAAAAATACATTTTTCATCTGCAAAATGTGTGTAAACATACTATGAACACATCATGCCAGCCCAACAGTTCAATTACTGCAGCTGACCACTACTTTAATCTTACAGATGGGAGAAATCTGGGCAGTCTGGATCACTGTTGTAAAATTCATGCTGTTTGTATATTTTCCTTTAATGGCGAAGGCATTGCACAGGAAGTAAATAACAGCTTGTGATTAAAAAAAAACCCCTTCTAAGGCACTCAGCTATGAGATACTTGATTCAAAGCAAGCTGCAGTACAGTCCTCCCCCAGCCTTTATTTCTGCTGCTTATGTAAATCTAGGCAGTGTAAGACCCCACATGCCAGAGGCCACCCAGTTAATGAGGCCCTGTCTTTGCCTTACCAATGCCCTGTCTGCAGGAGATGTGAGCCTGCTATAGTAATGAATCCGCTTATTCATTGCTGAAGCTTCATCAGTGACTCTGTGCATGTCGTCATTCACACTGACTATGTTTGTGGGCTCCACGTGAAATGGTCTAAAGGACAGGAAAAAAAAGGAAAACTTTTAAAACCATGGAACACAAGATCTAATATACAACTCAGAGAGCAGCTCAGCAGTACTCAGGATGGTTTTGTCACTCATTGACACAAGGCAAATGTAAAAATATCAATAAATGCCATTGAGGGAAGCTGCCATCCATGAAAGAACTGTGAGTTTGTATCATCCATATTAAAATGGCCTCTAGTCAAGATTCTGTGGAGCAACTTAACATCAGACCTAATACCCAGCTGTTAGTTTTCAACAATGAATCACACACAGAAATACATGTTAATAAGCTTGGGCAAGCTTATTAGTGCTTATAACTGGTGTTGCTGGAACTAGTGATGAGGAACAGAGGTAGAAACAGAAAACATGAGAATGCAGAAGCAGAAAGCAGAGAAAGAGGAATGAGCAGTGGCAGTGAGGACCACCTATGAAAAGATTAGCCAGATATAGCTGAAAACACTATATGGAATTGTGTTTAGTGGGGAAGGAACCAAGCCCAAATAAGTCCATGTGCTTACACTATTTTTAAGTTAAGGCAGCGGGGAGTGGACTATGTCTCCTCTTTCTCTACTCTACCAGAGTTTGACTGTAGGTACAGTCACAGCTGCCAAAGGAGAAAGTGGGAACAAAACATGCCCCTCATTTTCTCTGCAGACACAGAAGTACAGAGTAAGCACAGTGAAAGCTGCTCCTAAAGTATACAACTCTATACAAACACAGCTTCATGCAAGGAGCACTACCAGACAAATGTGTTCGAATCATGATACTGCTGAGATTTTTTTTTCTAACTCAATTGACTCATTTACGTCCATATAGACATATTATGCTCTTGCTTAAAAACAACATTGACTCCTAGCACTGAGTGGCTAATTTCTCAAGTGAGACAGAGGACGCTGGTGTCCTCTAAGCCTTAATACACCAGAAGTTTTTTTTCCTTCAGCAGTGCTTTTGATTTTTAAAACTTCCGCTTCTGATCTTCCTCTTCCAGGCTGATGTTTAAATCACTCATAAAACCCACAGAAGCAGGGATCACAAGTTTCCAACTACTAAGAACAGAAACTAGGTCAGAAATAAAGCCATGCATTTATTCTGTAGTATGAGCAAAATCTATTTGAATTTACTGTTTTTCAATATCCATTTCTGTTTCAGACTACAAAGGAACTTGGGCAACATCCCTCCAACCCCAGCTCTCAATAACATCCATAAAAAAGTTCCCATTCTTTTTCCCAATGAATCATTTACACATTTGTACTATGACACCACCTGTTATCTGTAAGGAAGATAAGGAATACAGTTCTGAAGTTCTTTGCTCTATCTTTAGAAGAGAGGAAGGTAGGTTCCTATTCCTCTGTGCTTAAGGGGAGACAATAGGTGGGAGTATCTATGAAAGTAAGAAAACCTGACTCACAAAAGGGAAAAATGGAGAATACAAACTTCCATATCCACAAATTCATTCTTTCTTTTATCTTAAACTTAATTAATTCTTACATATTCCTTCATCATGGAAAAAATGGCTTAGATTTCCTAAGTTGTTTCCTACTTACTGAAATGAACACTTAAATTTTTAAAACATTCTCAATTGACTCTTCTTCCTGTGATTATGACATGATAGGGCAAATGTTTTGTGTGTGTGCTTTTGTGGTGTTCTTATAAACAATTTCAAGCAATAGCTTTACTACTCAAAACACAGGTACACGGGGCTAACTAATTCCACATGTACATGTGTACAAAAATACTCATGGACTGTCAGTTCCAAAGGACTTTACTTTTTTTAGCTTAAAATGTATTAGGTTGAGGAAATCACTGGACAGTTGAAAAATATTTCATTAGAAGACCTGTAAAATAAAGACCGTAGTCAAGAAAATAGGAAAAGTAACTTGTTTAAATGCTGCTCCAGTCAGCTCTCTGCTGTTTTCTTTTTGGATGGCTGACATGCACTATATTTAGAACACTTAAAAGTACGTATTTTGCTAATTATATAGCAGTTGCGTAGTGTGAAGACCTTCCTCTCTTTCTTCATCTCCATTTAGTATTTTTAGTACATCCCCATAAACTTCCACTGCAACTGTGGAAAGGTTACGGTGAGACACAGTCCACATTTTGCTTCAAAGTGAGTAGATCTGTGACAAAGATTTCTTTCAAAATGGTGTTCAACAACTGCTAGCATGCATGTCAAAGAAAATTCTTTCAGACTGTAAGACAGTCAGAGATTATTTTTTAAAGCAATGCAGGTGAAAACCAAGGATGATTTTAAAATTAAAGTAACAGCAAACATGTATACAACATCCTATTTTGTGGGGAAAGCAGTGCTGTCAATGACCAAACAAATATAAAGAAAATAAATTACGTGCAGCAAACCCCCATCTGTAGGTAAGAAATTGTTTAAAGAAAGACACTTCATTTTCTTCAGTATTATGAAAAGTCTGGATTAAACAAGCAACTTATGGTCTAGCACAAAACAAAAGGGTATGATCCAGAATCTAATCTATGGGTGATGAAAAGAAAATAAAATTAAACAATTCCTAAGAAAATGCATGCAACTATTGCTTCTGCTTCCTGACTACAGGACTGTGTATGTTTATTGTTGCCAGTGCTTGGGCTACTTCCCCTCTTGATTCCTGATACTGTGCATCTGTTGAGAATGAAAATTACGTAAAGCAGCAGTTAATTTTATTTCTTCCAGGGTACCACTGCACTACCAGCCCTGCTGAGCAAGTGACTGCTAAAACATACTGACCACCCATCAATTTTATGTTATTTGCAGATCTCTTTGAAAACATCAGTCTGACTTGGAAGCTGTGTGAGCAGGCTGGGAGGCCTGCTACCTACCATGATCTCCACTAG
Organism: Acrocephalus scirpaceus scirpaceus; assembly: GCA_910950805.1. Lineage (NCBI taxonomy): Eukaryota > Metazoa > Chordata > Aves > Passeriformes > Sylviidae > Acrocephalus > Acrocephalus scirpaceus. The sequence continues at coordinate 11,589,607 of OU383776.1, read as the reverse complement.
AAGAGGGCAGCATTCTATTTAAGATCAAGGTCAAGGTATTGCTCCCATCAATAGACAGATCAATCACTGGTTGTAGGCCATAGTCAAAGGGGAGTCTGAGAAGCTCTCTCAGAGACTCAAAGAAGTTCTCAAAGACTGAGATTTTCCAAGCCCAAAGCAGGCAGGATATAATCTGGGACACATTTTGAAAAACTCTGTTTAGGGACCTTATGCCTATCAGGCAAGCACTCTGTACATGCAAGTATTAGCAGCTACAGCACATTCCTATAAAACAATCTGATTTATACAGGCAATTATATTGTATCTCTCACGTGGCAAAATTATTATGAAAAGAATGTTGGACAATGCGATCTGGAGGGAGAGATTACATGACTGTGATTATGATGTGAAACAATGAAGACAATTTCCATGCACTGAGATAAACTATAACATCCCTTGATTTTCATCCACACTGAAAGACACAATTGCAATTACTACTTTAGCAGCTAGTCTGAAAAACAATGCTCTTTTACCAAAGCCAACACACCAGTAAAACAGAGGTGTTTTCCACACAACCATGAGAATGGACAACCTGCAAGATCTCATGCAGGATGTCCACATCCTCCATACATTACATCTGGCAGGTGTATTTCAGAAACCATTCCCAGAAAACCTGCAGCTACACTCATCTTTTCTTGCTCACACAAAAGGATAGTTAATAATAATTCTCTAGAGCCGGTCCAGTAAGAGAAAGAAGAGTGCTTCTGTCCAAGCTTCCTCATGTTTTGAACTACAGTAGCAATTTTGCAAGTAAAGAAAATGAAAAGAGATGCTCATGATTAATACTGTTCCCTTGTGATAAGCAAAGTTCAAGTGTTGGATTTGGAGGGCTAGAGGGAACAGCATAAGAACACTGGTCAACTATGTAAAATTTTGCATAAGGGTGCTACATTCATCTTATGGATATTTTCAGCAATGTACTACATCTTGTAGGGCAATGAAGGAGTAAGACTAATACATATCTCAAGAACTTTCAGACTAAATAATACTGCTTTTCAACTACCTTTCTTTAAGTATTTCTAAACATCAAACAACTGGTTCTTGAGATCTCATTAAAGACATGGTAAGCATTGAGTTATTACAGTATAATAGAGTTTTTTGTACCACTATGTCTTTTAGCTTTACATGGCAGTATTAATGACTTCAGACAAGCTTTTAATTTTTACACAAATATGAAAAACCTTCTTTATAGGATGCCTTACAATTTCTTTCCTGCAAACAGACCACAAGGAGCCACTTAAGCTTACTGCACAGATTTCTTTGACACCCCACATCAAAAATTTACTTTCTAAGGATGCGATAAGATTGTTACAGAGAAATAAAGCTAGGAAATTCCTATAGCTTTATTGTCTGACTGAGTTACCAAATGATTATAGGAATGCTGTAAGTGGCACAAGACGAACAAAGGAGTAAAACTGATTCACTGTATTGGAAATTAAGGAAAGGAGAAGAAGTAATAATAATAGGTGGTTATTTCATAACTGGCAACCACCTATCTGGATAGGAACACCAGGCACTGGAATAGGCTCTTCAGGGAACTGGCCATGGTACCAAGCCTGTTCAAGAAGGATTTGGACAGAAGTCTCAGGTACATGATCTGATTCTTGGGGTTGTCCTGTGAAAGGCCAGGAACTGGATATAAGGATCTTTGTGGGCCTCTTTCAACTCAGAATCCTCTATGATTACAGGTATCAGTGTGCTTCTCTAAAGGAAATCTGTATCAAAGAATTCCACAAGTGACTAGGTTTTTACTTTCTGAGCTGTCTAAATTTACTGAAGCATTAAACAGTGTGCTTACAGTTATTTTGTAAGATCTTAGTTCTCTTGGCAATACACTTTACACCTTTACTTTTACAACTTAATTTTTCTGCATTGATCTCACCATTATAGTAATTGCAGCATTATCACACAAGTTTCTTAAAATGCTGGATGCAGAACTAAAATAACCTTTTGAAGGGTAATGTCACTGCTTGCACATTTTAACAAATTAGGAATCACAAGCTTTACCACACCACACTTCAATCACTATTCCTCTTCTCTGTCAAAGACAAAAGCTATTTCACTTGTCACTTACCAAGAAATATGAAGGTTCTAAATTAAGGTCACAATTCCTTCCAATTAACAAGACGCAATATTAGGAATTCACAAAAATGTTTGCAACAGAGAAAAACAGGGAAAGCAAGCAATGGTGTAAAATGATCACATTAGTATGGAGGAGTAAAGGCATAATGAATGCAGAAAGGATAGATTTGCACAGGTTGCCAACCACTTCGTACCTCCTCCTAAGTTAAAAGAACTTTGAAAATCAAGAGAATCAACGACTTTTGCATGAAATAGTCTTCTCTGACTGCCATCTACAGAAACTGTTTAATTTACAGCTGTTTGATTTCACTTACTGATGCCTCCTACATTCTGGGAACCTGTGGGACTTCAAAAAGAATGGGAAAAAAAGGCAGAAGGCTTGATCTCCCTTTAGCAGGAGGCATTGTCAAGCTTTTTCATATGCAAAAGAACCAGCACAAAACATCAACTGCCTCTTTGAAGGTTCAAGTATTCCTGACCAACAACTGCAATGAGCAGATTTAAATGTTGACAATGAACAGATTTAAAGAACAGTTTGAAGAAAACAGGAAACATCCTCTTTTCCACACAATTATCACCAAAAAGCCATGGCAGCAGTGATATTCTAGTTTTTAAAGGGAGCTACAAAATGGAAAAAAACACACTGAATAGGTGAAGAGAGAAGAACAATAACATCCTCTTTAAAAGGATTAAAAGTGGCTTTATATTTCCCCCAAATTAGCAAAACAATACAGACAAAGTAATTTACAAATCTAAAAAACAATTAGCTTATTGTTCTTATGTAAACGCTAAAAAGCATTCCTTTCAAAAATCCCAAATCCTCCAAGCTGTTAAGAAAACCAAATAACTATGCAAATGCCTCAAATCTCAAATAACCCAAACAAAAGTACAAAACAGCACTAAGACAAACAGCAATTACTACAAATCACACGCAACACTTGAAGAGCTATCTCAATCAAAGCAAAGTTACCAAGCACTCACTCGGGGTCCAGTTTCTGAGTATCAAGTTAAAGAACAGGAACAAAGTAAAAAAAAATCCAGGAGCAAAGTAAGAGCAAACACACACTGCACTGTACTACTGCATATTCACTGTTTGCAACTTTTATGCATAACAATCTTCCTTCCCAGGGGCCTCTATTTGCTAAACGTTTAATGAAGAAGCCCTTCAAACTGTTCAGTGCTCTGACCACTGACAGACCCCAAGGGCTTCTTCTTCCTTATTTCTTCTTTTAAAGTGTGGGGATTGTCTGTTCTAGTACAGAAGTGGAGTTTCTACTATTTCCAGGCCCTTCTGATATCCCAGGCCTCATGCCTTCATCCTTGTGCCTCTGCATACCTGGAAGGCAAAAAAGCTAGGTCGTGGAAAATGGGAGAATGAATTCAAGAGAGGAGCAATAATGACGTTTAGGCAGATCTGCAACGGGAGGCCGTGTGAAGCCACACAATCCAAGTACACATTTCTGCTTTTAGGAAGGGAACCAGATGCCACAGGCTATGACCCTTCATAAAGTTGAGTCTCCAGACTTGAGAAATCACTGGGGAAAAATCCAACCACACAACAGAAAAAAAGCCTAACCTCACTTAGAGAAGTGAGTCTTAGCATTTAGGTGTTTCAAAAAACCTCTCTCATTGCTACTGCATCACCACAACACCTGAAACCCGCTGCTCCTCAAACAGAACACATACTTCCTCCAAAACAAGTTGCTCCTGGAAAGTCATTCATACACATTAGCAGTCTTCTTATGACATGAAGGCATCAGAGACTCCACAAAAATAGAAAAATTTCACTTACATTCATTCACAGTTGCCTTTTCCACCTGAAAGTACCATTTCCTAGCCTTTATAAACACAATTCTGTATGCTTCTACACCTGTGCTCCCTTTGTTCCCCTGGATTCACTCAGATCCTTATCCTCCTTCCTTTACTTGCAGAGAGGAGCATGTATGTAGGCTCTCATAGCTTTCCAAAGCTGAAGGCTGATAGCATCAAAGTACTATCCTCAAGCCCTTTTTATTGGTGAAGCGGCCTCTGACAACAGGATTTTGTAGGCAACAGTGCCATCTTCAGTTTCTTCAGGAAAACTGCTTTACTGAACCATAAATCGGTCCAAGAGGTGTTATGGTGCTCTTCCTTCATCTAAAAATGCAAAGCTGATGCCTTCAGCTAGTATGGGAAGGGCAGGTCCCACTCTGATCTCAATTTTGGTTTCATGAGCAGCCTACAAAAATCTTAACTGCAGCAGAGGAAGTCTCCCATTCCAAATCCCTTTGTAGAGTTGTTAAACTCTTAAGAAAACATAATAACAACATAGCTAGAGGCATTATTTTTGACAGCACAATAATAAGGCTGGACTGATGAATTTTCCACATTTGCTCACTCTCAGAAAGCACTACATTTTTTTTTTATTAAATGGCAGTAAAGGCCACTCAGCTCACTTAGTATTAGCAAATAATGTATTTTTCCAGCACCACCTGCAGAATTCATACATCATCATCTACACATACTGACAGCCATTTATCTACAACATTGGGTAAGCTTTCTTGCATAGTCTCAGCATCTCAATTAGTTGTTCTAAATAGAAAAATCATGCTCCACTATACACAGAGATGATGTTCCATGTTTGAAGAGAGCTTTAAAAGCATCATGATGAGTTCTTAATGGTGAACTCTCTTTGAAATGGTTGCAACAGAAAAACCTTATCCTTATAAACAAAACATAAGAACATCTGTTCACCTGGTGCTTGGAAATAAAATATATCATATAATGACAAAGTAGGAACTGTTTGTAGAGATCCTTGCTTCCAAATTTTAAACTTCTGTCTTTGTGGGATTCTGTTGTCAAATGCAAAGATTAAGCAACTCTTTGCCTCACAGTAATTCTGTAGGTTCATCTTTCCTCATACCTTTTGCACTTATAGTCTTCTGGATTAAATTGTATATTCATGATTCCATAACTGCTTTCATCACCTCCCACAGGAACCAAGATAGGTTTGGTATCCTCTTCCATATTCGGTGAGTATGTCTCCTTTTAGATTCTGTCAGTTACTCTAGCCTGAAAAAAAAAGAAAAAAATACGTAAGTCACTGTAGTCAAGCAAAATTATGTCCCTGCTCTAAATTTAACGCTGGCAGAGTCGCACAGTTTCAGAAGTTCCTGGGGTGAAAAGCAGCAGTAAATAACTTCAAGATGTCATTCCATAATGCAAACATCATGAGGCATGTATGGGACAGTATTTTTTTTAAACACCCTATCCAGCCCTTAATCTCTTTTAGCACCACAACAAAGCAGTATGAATTAAATGTAGATTTCTAAAGGAGCTGTATTTCTAATGTGTAATGGTACTGCTGAGAACAACCAGTTTTAAGAGCCTATTCTTTCACTAAATTACTTCAAACTTTGCAGCAGACACATAGGCAATTTATTCCAGTTCCAGTATATTTCCCATAATAAGGATCAGATTATTGCAGTCTGCAGGTCTTTTGAATAAAGGTAATAAATGGTTTAATAATGCATTAATAATAACTATTATATGCATTTAGACCACTCCTGGCCAAAGAGTGGGGAGCTTTTAAAATAATGGATTTCTACTCTGAATTACAGGCCTCACATGGGACTTGCTGTGTTCTTGTGTGCAGCTGAACAAACATAATGGCTTAACAGCTCCCACCCCTGCTGTCCTAGGGTGACTTTATGAGGCTTGTATCCCCCTTTGTCTGTTCTGTTTATGCTGGATATGAAGTCCTGCACCTTTAAGACGGGTTCTGAGAGGGAAAGCCAGAAAGAAGCGCGCAGTTTGTCTGCAGACACGGCACCTGCTCCGCCGCATTCTCTCTCACTGACTGCGCTGTCTGCAGCACTGCAGAGAGCTCTCCTTTGCTTTTAGTCAGTTTTTAGTCAGCTGAGGCAGAGAAGTTCCCCAGACTGTGGCTTTTCTTGGAGCTGAAAAGCCAGGAAAACCCCGGGAGCTCGCACCTGCGGCCCCCCAGGGCCCGGACGCGGCATTTTCCAGCGCCGGAGGGACTGAGGAGAGACTGAGCGAGCCGAGCTGCACCCCACGACACGGACTGAATTTGCCATCTCTTCAGAACAGCGAGGGGTTTTATTGTTTAATATTATTTACTTTTTATGCTTGTGAATACTTTGCTTGTTAAATAAACAGGTTTTTTCCACTTCTCTCAAAGGAAATCTCTTCCTGAACCAGTAGGGGGAGGGGCTGCTTTCTAGAGGAACTCTTTCGAAGTTTCTTCCCAAATTAGCCATTCCCAGGACACCTGCTATGTCCTGAACAATTTGCCACGCAGGACTCCTTCAAACAAAAAATGTCAGAAGCCAGGACACTTGAACAACAATGGTAGAAGTATCTGTTCTTTCACCTTTTCAGAATGCTTAAAAATGTTAAGCTGATTGAAAGACAGATGACAACCAGAGCTGGGACAAGACAAAGAATGGTAGTGCTGGATATTTGAAACGTGGAATGGCAATGGAAGAATGGAAGATAAAAAGAATAAGGTGTGTATCATCCTTCTGCATCCTCACAGAAGTACACCATAAACAAAAATGAACAACAAAAAAAATCCCCACACCAAAACAAAGAATCTGAAGAAGAGGATGAAAAATGAAAGTTACTGGTTTTCAACCACATCTACTCTCCTCAGTTGAAAAAAACTGCTGAAGGTGGCATGGGAAAACACTGATGGACAATGTGGCAGGAACTGCAGAAGCATTAAGACTGGCTCAACCTGCCAAGGAAGTACTTACTAGAAGACAGACACAAGTAATGGACCTTTGCTCTCAAGGGGAGGGGATCACTCAAGGACCCAGTTTATTGGGAAATTGTACTGAAAATTCAGTACAGGAAATTGTACTGAAAGTTCAAGTCCTGCTTTGACAGTTCAATGGCCTTTATGTGATCCCATACTGAACTGGACAAGGAAGACTGCCACAGATGAAAATTAACCATTCCTTCTTTTGCTTTAAGTCCAGATCAGTGTTGAGTTTGGGGCTTGTCATCCACACGCTTGTGTAGATCCATGGCTGTGCAAGGGAATGGATAGTGCCACATAAGCCATTTCATCTTGCAGTGCTGACAGATTCCTCCTAGTGTCAATATCCATGACAAGATTAAAGGCATGATTTTGAGTTTAAAGGCACAATTGTATCTTGGTCACTTCAGCTCTTTTAGAGGACACGATATGCAAGTGGTAATAATCAAGGCAATCTTAAGAGACTTACTTGCACTCGCTGATGGTATACTTTCTCCTACACCTGATTTTTGCTGTTATACTCCCTAAACCTTTATCCCTCTACCTTTTTCAGATCCTTTCCAAGGGATCCTCTTACCACCCTTAACTTACTGCTTTCTCTCTTTTGCCACTCCAGCCTTCTATAAAACTTCAGTTTTGGTTCTTTACCCCAAAGTAAAGAATCTCCACAATTATCTTCTCCACAATACCACTTCTGGTTCTTTGGCCTCAGCTTAATACGCTCTTATCCTTCTCAGCTCCCCTGGTGATGCTTAGTTAGTGGATTTCTGCTCCTCATCTTCTTTCTATTTTCTGTCTCTCCTAGACACTGTCAAAATTGCTTTCCAAACCTACTTTTACTAAGCATTACTTACAAAGGATTATCTTAGTTCACACCAATATTTTTACTTCCTTTCATGTGACACACTGTTCCTCTCCAAACTCTGTTTACAGATCCCCTTTTGCACATTTCTTTTCTACTGCCTCCTCCTATTTTTCTACAGCTCTAGGCTTTCTGCTTTCTCCCTACTGATGTCCTTCCAGTTAAAATTTACCCTGGTGCCCATCAGCTTCCTGCAACAGCTAAATACTTCTGAAGCAAAAACAAAGGCCACAGAGATTTCACACACTACTACATACATCCATGCAATCCTCTGCCATTCCCATTAAAATACGCTATTACCTTCTTTTAGTCTATTATATTCTTTCTCAACTGAACATCCTGTATTCATTTTACAGAAAGACAAACCTAGGTGTCAAACATGATCCCCCTCACTTGTTCTGCACTTGCATCTCTCTTAAGAACTTAAATCACACCTCAGATCTAGCCATAAAAATGCAGATGGAAATCTTAATTCCTAATGCCTGAATTAAAAATTGAAGTAAATTCAAATCCCAGCCAGTGGTTTTAGCCAGAACCTTCCATAATATCACAGTATAGATATTCCTTCCTTCCACAGGCCACTGTTTGTGAGATATTAAGCAGACATCAAACGCACATCCTTTCCTTAAAACCTGTTAATACTTGTGCTTTACGAGTCAACCTGATAAATGCTGACAACAGTGATCACCAGATGGATTTTTTCTGTACTATTGCCGTAAAGAAAGAATCCAGATTTTATAGTATTCCATGATGAAAAAAATCCTTCCAAGATATATCACACACTACGTTTGGCTTGACAGCATGATTTGAGGCTTGTGGAACTGGTCCTCACTAACTCTTTAGGGTCACTTAGAAGCTGGGTCTGCAAAAAGAGCTTATTTTTTAAGTACTTATTGATGATAACAATTAAGTTTATGATCAGCAAGCTTATAACCAGCAAACTAGCTACTCTACAAGTAGATTCAATTATGACACATTCAAAGCCCGGAGCTGCAGCCAGTACAGTTTTAAGGAAACTGTGAGCAGAAAAGCAAAATGAAGAAGAATTAACCATGTCAATCTCTCTTTTATCTACCATCTATGTCTTTTGACTGGACTGCATTCACAATAAATATTTTTAATACAAAGAATGGAGTGAGTTATGCTCTGTGAACTTATTGCCTGCTTCCATTACAACAATGTCTTCCCAACTATAACCTTCATAGTGTACTAGTTAGCTACAGATTCTTCTTATACTGAGTATCTGATGAATGTTCATCTGACTCAGGACATTTCTTTCAAAAACCTATGCTGGGGCACGGAATATTGTCTATATTGTCTATAAAGCTTATAGACTGGGATGACAAATACAAAGAATTCACATCAAAAACCTAAGTTGTTCGACCAACTTCATTCTGCTTGTACATTTTATGACACACCATGGTTACAGCTTCCATGAGACCACTCTTGCATGCAGACCATTATTATGATTGTTCTCTGGAAATAAAAGTCTGGCTGTTTAGAAATGAAGAAGGCTGTTGTACAGATACCCTAACTCATTTGTTGTCATACTGGGTTTTCCTCCAAGTAGAAAAGAGGTCCTTTTAGCTGCAGTGTAGCTGGAGTTGGAGATACAAATTCATGGTACTTTGTCTTTAGCAGAGTTAAAAGCAGTGCTGTACATTCTCAGTCCTTCCTTCTCCTGCTTGTCATGGCACAGCTATTTGTCTTCTTTCCTGTCTTCCTAATGAGCAGGACTGGGGAAGAGATCTAAAGCAGATCTAGCTACCAGTGTAAGTCTGAAGAGGCAGATAATTGTTTTGGTGCTGGTTTGGGATCATCTGGGTTGTACAACCAGCAGTTTCACTGTCCAGTTGAAAAGACATCGGTACGGTCTGCAGAAGAAAGGCAACACTAGAGCCACAGCCTGAGGGACCACCTATGTCTCTGAGTATGCTACTTCTTTTCTTCCCCTGCTGCTTGAAGTCTGCTTCATGCAACACTGGACAACACAAAAGAGCATTTGTGCCATGCATGAGTGAACAATGTTAAATATTTTGAAAGCAGTCAAGTTGCTCTCAAACTGAGCTTTCAAAATTTGTGGATTCTTTTCCTGTGTTTTAATCCCTATCCTTAGTATAAGGATAATGCCAGTACTTGCCTTAGCTCATGGACATATCGAGAAATTATCTTTTACACAAAAGTTAGTGATTTGTAGTAAGCACTCCAAAAAACATCCAAGAGGAACAGTAATGATTTGTAGAGTAGCAGGTAAAGCAGATCACTCTTATGCACAACTGAACACTGTAACTTTGCTGCTCTAACAAAACATTCCCTATGTCTCAAGCCAGACAATGAAAACTGTCTGGTTTGATAAAAACAGAAAGCACTTCTAATTTATATCATAATTCATTCATACCAAGACGACTAAGATTACCTAAGTAATTTTAATTTTCACTGAACTTTGCTAAGTTTAATGCTCCAACCTTTGAAGAATTCAAATTTGCAACCTCTGTTCTTTTAAACAAGTTTGTCTGTTTATCCTAGCACTGGGATTGCTCTGTAATGTATTTAGTAGTGAAATTTTCTCAACATATCGCCCTCAATATTCCCCTCTAAAAATTCTTTTTATCTATCAGGATCTTCTGCCATTTGTGTGTCACCATTCTATTGTTCTGCAAGTTCTCTTTTTCCCCTTGCAGGGTCCTGTTTTCTGCCTTCCTCTACCATAAACATATCTCTCCTCTCATAACTTCTACTAATATAGCTGTGATGAAGCTTGGTATGATCTGCTCCCCTATTTGTTATTCTCCTACAAACAGCTAAAGCACTACATAAGAAGGGCAGCAAAAGGAAACAGGTGGATCAGAATTTAATAATCCAGGTTTTCTGTTGCTGGTCATAAATTGTGAAGCAATACCTAAGTCTATGCAAATTATTTTTCCCCAGCCTCATTCTGGGCTACGCTCCACATGACTTTCAGATAGTAATCTTAACAGGGCTGGACCTTCTTTAATCCTCACTGGCTCAGCCCTAGGAGCTCCTGCTTTCACTGTCTTCATGTTCTCCCATCTGGTTTCGAAGTCTAAAAAGCATGAATGAGCAAAGACAAGGTCGATTTAGAAATCTAAATTGTAGCCTGTGATCTAATAATGTCGGCACCAGATAGCAAAACCCTATTAGTTGGCTTCCACTGTGAATTTAACAATGTCAGTTTATGGCTCAATTATAAATGTGTGTGACAAATTTAAAATGAGACACCCACATCGACATATCGTTCAGTTACAGCCCAGGCCACGACAGAGAGCTAGCAAGCAGGTTTACCCAATGCCAGAAACAAAACTGTATTCAGTTAGTCTATCACCCCAACCATCCCATAAAGCATGGACTGTGCTTAGCTGGTATTTTTCAGAGAACCTCCCACAGTGGGCACTAGAGGATCACGACCCCCACAGCCTCCACCATGCCATCATGCTGTATGAACAGCAGCTGGTGCACTGGGAGCAGCTCAAGGCATAACACTCAAGTAAGCTGCAGGCTGTGCACATGAGAAACAAGCACAGTCTACACTGAAAGACGAGAACTTCAGCACAGTCAGCAGAGTTCCTCAGTTCCTGGAGTGAATCCTCCCTCAGAAGAGACCGAAGGATGCTACACTGGTCATGAAAGTAGCAGCCTAAACTAAGAGCTCCTTGAAACGGGGACAGCATGCTGCCTCTTGTGGCACCTTATAGACACCTTAGCATGTCCGTGCTCTCCTACAGCTGCATTCGTTAAGGCAATTAAAACTGTATAAGCAATGTAAGTTAGCAACTTCTTGAGGAAAAAAACTTTTGAATATACAAGCTGAACTTCTCCTGAGCTTTCATGTAGCTCTGACTGAACGAAAAGGTACATGATCAACACCAAATGATAGATCTAATTAAAAAGAAACTTAAAAAGAAACATGTTCAACTAGATTTGTCTTCAACGGAAAAACCTTGTGTAATTTATATATTTGTGGGCACTGTAGATAAATACTTACGAAACACTATCACTTTAAGCTGACTTACATTTTAAGTACAATTTTTAAGTTAATGAGTCCTTCCTCAGGCCCGTGAAAACCGATGTAAACAATTCCCTGCTTCACGGACCGCCCGAAAGGCTTCCATGCTGTTTCTGTACCTCCTCCCTCGCTCTGACGATCTGCCCGTGTTCCCACGAACACGGCGTGGCCGGTCAGTGCCTGCGGCCGCTCAGTACCTGCGGCTCCTGCCCGACCCCTCCGCCCCGCAGGTCGCGCCCCCGAGCCGGGCAGGCGGCGGGGAGCACGGAGGGGAGCACGGAGGGGAGCACGGCGACGCCGCCTCCCCGCGCCCCGGAACCGCCCCGCGCCCCGAGACCCCCGCGGCCGCTCCCGCCGAGCAGACCGGCCCGGGCGCCGCCGCCACCCCGCCTGACGCGGCTCCTCTACCTGCGGCTCGGCCCCGGCGGCGCTGCGCTCCCGCCGCGGCCACAGGAAGCACGGCGGCGGCTCCGGGCGTGCCGGGCCGCGTAGTTCCCGGGGCAGCTGCGCCGAGGAAGCCGCCCGGGCGCTGCGGAGCGCAGGACTACGATTCCCAAGAAGCGACTGGGCGGTGTACCCGGCCTGCCAGGAGAGGGCCTTACCGTACGGACAAGCGTGAGCGGAGTGCCGGGAAGAAAGATTTGCACTTGTTGGTGCTGGCTGATGATAATAATAATAATAATTGAAAAAATAAAAGTAAAAAACGATGATTCCTTTTGCTTTGCAAAAAGGAACTGCTTGCATGCTTTTGCGGTCAGTATGGTGATAAAATGCATACATGACCCTTTCCAAAACAAACCATGCTGGTCTTCACGTGACTGGCTACGATCGTGACCCTCCTGACCCGCTCAGCGAGGTATGAAACACCTGCTAAGCAGAGCACACTAAGCAGACTAAACAACAGGGACAATGTGCCAGGCAATACGTCTTAGAAATTAACTATTTTCAGTCCTGGGTTGTTTTAATTTGGTACTACTTAAATCAAGCAGAGATAATCCTTTTCGTAGCTGAAACCATGGTTAATATCAGAATCTAAGGTTATTTATAGCTCATGCTTGGAAAAACTGCTGAATTGCAAGGAAGACAGCAGAGAGAGTTTCCCCATGTGACAATATTACCAAAAAGACTACACACAAATCACCCCCGTACTTCCTGTTCAACTAAAGCCCAGAACAGAATGTGCAGCTAGCAGCAGGACTGCACAAAAACTGCTGTTTTCAGTTTTCAATTTAATTTCAGACTGCTGACGGAAATGAGGCAGCAGAGACTTAACACTACTCATCATCCTGAAATCCAGCTGTATACCAGCTCATTGGGACCGAAATTCTTGCTTCTGTACCTACGAAATTCACCATCCTCTTCCGTCTCTGAGTCACTCTGAGAATCCAAGTGTATGTTGTGGGTTTTGGCTATTAGAAGATTTTGGTTGATAAGAAGTCTGTCCAGCCGCTATCACAGGAACGTGAAATGCAATGCTAGCGCCATGTGCTGGTGCTATGAAAGTAAATTAAACTGAAACCCACAAAAGTAGAAGATGTGTGTGAAGAACTTATTATTTTCCTCTTACAAGCTTCTAGTCTCATTTTTGCAGGCCTGTGTTCTGTGTCCTATGCCGTGAAAGATTTGTAGAAGTTACTACTATAGCAGGTAGATGATCTGTGTTTCATTGCATTCTTGGTCACCCACTACAGTTCTTGAGTTATGCCTAGAAAAAATGTTTAATTGTAAGAACTATAAACCTAGCAGATGTAAATTTCTCCTGCTCCCTCATGAAATCTGCTGCCACAGCTGACTTCACGAAAGGCTGTCCAGTCTCTGTCCTGGACTGTTTGTGTTCTGGCTTTCTGTTCTGATGACATGTTACCTCCTGGGCAAAGAGTGTCTCTTCCTACATGCTTGGACAGTGTCAAGAAAAATGAGAGCCTAAACTAATTTTGAAGCTCTTGGTAAATCTGTAAGAAAAAATAAGTATTAAATCCAGTTCTAAGAAATTTCCATCTAAGGCTATGTTGAATCTTCTTTTTACCGCCTCAAGGCATATTTTACTCTGTAGTTGCAGTTGTAATTCATAAATTTATAGAATTGTGGCATTATAGAACATTAAAGTGAACGAAATAATAACCTTCCCCATTGATGCAAACAGCATGGTCACATAGCTAACAGATTTGGAGACATGTTGCATTTTGTTAGAGAAAACTCCAGGTTTCTTTATGAAAGATACTGATAATACAACAGGATAGCATTTAAGATATAAAAACTATGTTATGCTCAAAATCTTGTTTGTTGGCAAAGAGAAAGTATGCCTCCTATTTAGCTAAGGCAGCAATTTGTTGGAAGTGTAACCCAAATTCTATGTGTCAGATCATTATTAGTCCAGCACTGTTACGCAAAAAGAAAGAATAATGGGGTTTTATGCACACATTTTCTTCCTTCCTCTGTTCTTGGTGCTATGCTCACCCTTCTACAGCTGCTCTGGATCAAGAGGTTGCTGGTTTCATTCTTGGGCAGTGGTGAGAGGAAAGGACATTACAGCAGGCTGTCAGCATCTGGAGCCCGTCTCTGAGAGGAATATGTTTACATTGCTTGTTTCTTCTTCCTTACTTTAAGGGGTTGCACTCATACTTGGGGTAAATTCTTACCAGTTTTTGTAAAATACTTTTATATGTTTTTCTGGTTAGCTGCAACTCCATATTATGTTTGAATGTATTACGTAAGATGCTGTTTACATATGTTGGATAATACTTCGTTCTGGTTTTGCTCTAGTTGACTCTGCTTGAGTGGGACTGGTTAGGTAAAATTGCCTTGAGTGTAGTCTGTAAAGATCTTGTGCAACTTGGATCCTGCCTGTATCTGAGATCACCTGCCAGGCATTACAGATCTGTTACTATGAATGCATTCATAGTAGCACCCCATCTCTACCACTGAAATTATTAACTTAAACTGTATGGAGTGTTGAACATGAAGTTAGACAGGCAAAGCTGAGGGAATGGTAACCTGTTCCTGGAAAGCAGGAGGAACAATCTGAAACCTTTCAGTTTGGCTTGGATGTGTCAGAGTAGCACATCTGCCACTAACCATAGATTTCTCAGGAGAACAGACACACTGCTTTTTCTTTATGGGCATCCAAAACAGAGCTCAAGTGCAATGCAAATAAGCCATTTTGGCTCATGAAGTAGCTTACTCAGCTTCCTTGTTCAGGCAAAAAGTAAAACAGTTACCACCGTGGGTGAAATTTAACTCATGAGCCTCCCTGCTAGTTTCAGATGCTGCTTTTATGAACTTGTGAACAGTTTAACCCACTTCCCACAGAGATGCTCCCACTGCATCTTCATCCTTGGACATTATGTGTCTGACTGAATACTTACTGAAAGCTGATAACTCGCAGCTCTACGCACATTGTACACACACACATGTAAAATCTAGTGGTGCAGATTTAACCTCACTGTGAGACAGAGAAGCTGGTTATGTTGCTTACCCACTTCACATTCTAACCTGAGTCCTGTCTTGATGCTCCTGAAAAATGAGCAGCTAAAAAGGGTAGGGCCTAACAGATGATGGCTAATGGGAAAATAACGAAAGCATTCGTTCAAAGACCACTTTCCAAAATTTCCCAACTGCTGCAGGAATTTGCTTTGATGCTTAAAGCTCCTGCTAGACATTCACATGTTCACTGCAGAAATACAGATCTGTGTCACCTCTCTGCAACAAAAGGCATTAAAGTTCTTGAACGGACACATAATTTTTCAAATTGTTTTTATGATGAAGAAAATCTGTTGAACATGGGGGACCAGGTTTTAATGAGTTTTACCATGTTTATGAAATTACGTAGGACATTTCTTAATGTTTTTATGAATATGCATTGCTATGTTATCTCACACCATGAGATAAGCTACAGAGAAGACAGACACTGCACTGCTAGTTTGTAAACCCAAGATGGAGTGCCAGACTACTTGTTACTAATTTTAGTAGATGAATTGAACTGATAGCAGTGCAATCCATGTTCTCCTCCACTCCAGCATCACGCCCTGAGCCAGGAATTCAGCTACCTTGCTTATCTCTGGCAAGTCTGGTATAACAAAACACAGCAGGAAAGACATGTCCTTCTTAAGTTTGAGATGTCAGGGGAGGTTAATTTTGTGTCTTTTTGGTTTTTAAACATGTTTAACACAACTTTTAAATTTTGTAGTTGTTGTTGGTTGGTCGTTGTTTTTAGATTCCCGCAGAAGCACACGTCCCGTTGGGTACGACGCCCGGGGCAGGTGTGCGCGGTGAAACGCGCCCGGCGCCAGCTGCGGCTCGGCTCGGCCGCGCGCTTCCCGCCGCAGCGGCCGCACGTGAGGGGCCGGGGCGCGGCCGCACGTGAAGGGCCGGGGCGCGCCCGCGGACGCCGGCCGCGCTGCGCGCCCATTGGCTGCCGGGCGGGCACGTGACGCGGCGGTGGAGGCACGTGTTGCGGCATCGAGGGTTGTCGGCGGTAGTCGCCATCTTCACTCGGTGCGCAGTTTGGGGGACCGTGGGAAGGAGGTAGGAGGGAGGCTGCGCGCTACCCCGCGGGGAAGCGGGTTGCCTTTCCGCGGGAGGGCTCCCACCTCCTCCGTTCCCACCAGCGCAGTGCCTGGGCCGGGCACGCTTACCCCCTCCCGCAGGCATCGCCGGCCCGCCGTGTCGGCGAGCCTCGGTGCGGGGCGCCATTTTCTCTTCCTTCGCGGTAGTGTCCGGGGCCTGGCGGGAGGCAGGTGCTGATGTGTTCTGTCTCCTGCAAACAGGTTTTGCAGGGCGCAGCATGATTCAAGAAGACTGGAATGCGGAGATAGGGGACGAGGGGTTACTGTCGTCCCTTGAGAAGGTATTGGGGGGGGGACACAGATACGGTGATGGAGTATGTTTGCTTTTCCCTCTCCTTCCTCCAACCGGTGTCCCTGCAATCCGAGTGGCTGCTGGGCAGTGGTGTGCCCTGTTCCCACGATTTTTGGAAATCTGGTAGGCAGCCATAGGAGTTCACTTTTACTGAAGACAGTTTTTCTCTGCACTCAGCAATTTATTTGCTGTTTCTTTGTTTAGATACTAGTGCTTGTTGTGTGCTTAAGTGGGCTTGACATGTCAGCTGTGTAAAATGTGATTTTTGGTAACATTCAGATGCAAACAGTATGCCATTTAGTAACCTGAAATGCAATAAACTGAAGCAAACAGAAGAGCATGAGAGATTGTGTTTCAGAAGATGCAGGAGGCAACTTCTTTCAAGTGCATGACTTAGTAGCTTTGTTTGTATTTATGTACTTTGCTAGGCCTGAAGTCATCGTGATGTACTTTTTTTCTTTCTGCAGGTTAGCTTGCTTGAGAGACCAAATGACCCCTCTCCTGTCTTCTGTCCAAGTGTAGACTCATTTGGTATGTGAAAGGCACTTTTGTCTTTACTGATGTTTGGAAGAGTTGGTCACTTGAGCATTGAACAAGATAAAAAGAAAATACACTATTATTGTGATGTTTTCATGGGACCCTCATGGAATAGCAGGATCAAATTATATACAGAACGTAATGAGTAGACTTTACTTTTGACCATCAATGCTTCCCTGTTTACTGCAATTATATAGTAACATATAATTACTAATTAATTAAAGATAGCTTTGAATTTTAACTTAATCTTATTTTTTAATTATAGGTACTGATGAATTTGTGAACACACAGCATCAGTCAGTGAATAGTTTTGGTAGAGGAAGGAATTTTGCAGCCAAAGGTAACTTCCAGCAGTGGTTGTATTTCTAATGTCTAGTTATATACCATACAATAAATTTCACCATACACTACTTTCAATCAGCAGGCAGGTTCAGCTCCATGAAAGTAGAGCTCTGTCATGCATGACTATGGCTTGGGAAGTCTTCCTCATTCTTTCCCTGGCTTTATATGCTGAGCTTGATGCCGCATGGGATGGGATCAGCTTTCCTGGCTCTGTCCCATCCCTTCTTGTGCTCCCTCAGCCCTGTTACTGGTGGCATGGAGTGAGGAGCAGAAAAGGCCCCAACTCGGTGTGAGCGATGATCAGCACTAACTGAAAACACCCCTGTATGATCAATACTGTTTCCAAGAAATCCAGAGCACAGCCCTGTGCTGGCTGCTGTGAAGGAAGTTGACTCTACTGTAGTGCAACACAGCACAGTTTATTCTTTGAAAAAATTCTGTTACATTTCTGCATAATTTTTGTTGAACCCTGTTATGGTGGGTGAATGTTGGGCTTATTTGGTGTAGGGCACTGATGACAAGCAGTTTTGCTGTAAACTCTGCAGCAGCAATTGTGAAGTAACTCGCAAACTATATTTAAGGTCTGTTGTTTTTATGGCTACTTAGGATACTGTCATTTGCATATGAGATCTTAAGATGTAAATTTTATATCTCTAACTGATGTGGAAGAACCGAATTGACTGATATACTGGTATACACACCAAGCTTTGATGGAGAAGAAGCCACAGATGCTGTGCTAGGAGAACATAAAGGTGTCCTGTACCAGATTATGCTGTTGTCATTACAATATGGTGGAACAGGTGTTCAGCTGAAGCATAAGGATTAAGGAGTAAATTATGATCTAAGCTGATGGTTTGGACCTTAGAGAATGCCTCAATCTTAAGTCGAAAATGAGGAATACCTTGTTTATGAGTATGACTTATGTTTATGCATAAGCACATGTTTATTCCCCTCCTATCAGGAGAGTGACTAAGAAAAGGGATTAGAAATAAAAATATATTAAAAGCGTCTCACTGCCAACTGAAAAAGCAGTTCTGAGTAATAAAAAAATAGAACTTGGTATATCTGAAAGACATGTTTTCAAGTCCTCACTTCACAGCAGGCCTCAACTGGCATTGCCACTTTATTCTTTACTACCAGTTAAGAATACTGTGAAGGGACAAATACTGTCATTTGACCTTGAACCAGAAGTCTGAATTGATCTGCATCATTACTGAAGAGTTGAAGTTAGTGGCTTGATTAGCATACACACATGTAAATACTTAAAGACCAAATGTTTGATTTACTTCTTGAAATTGTACAGGAGAGCTGTACAGCTGTTTTCTGTCAGACTCCTTGGCAAAAAGTACTTCCTGTCTTCATTTTTCTAAATGTTTAGGTAGAACACTCAGTTATGTATTGAACTTCTTGTGAAGGCATTGAACAAGGACTGAGAGGAACAATTACTAGATTTAAGGTGCTTGACCTGTACATCCAAATTAGGCAAACTTCAGTGATTCTGTGCTGTGCTGCAGGTTTTCAGGAAGGAAATGGAGAAGATGCCATTACACAGAACAGAGGGTTTAAAGGATTTGGGCAAGGTGAGAATAAGTTTTTTGTATCGACTGGTTTGGATGATGCCAGTGTACAGTGGTCATCCTTTCTGGCATTGCCCATTCCCTGAGAAGTAGCAGTCCAGAGTGAAAGCTTTGAAATGGCTTCTTCAGCCAGATAAAAGGCACTTGATGTGCTCATGCAGAAGTGGGCAAACTGAGTTACTGTGTGCTGTATTATTGCAGGTTTTCAAGAACAAAACACTGTAGATGGTGCTAATACGCAAAACAGAGGGTTTAAAGGATTTCGTGGTGGCTTTGGACAAGGTGAGATTAAGTTTGATGGTTTTGGCTTTTTTTCTACTGAGTGGCTTGTATGGGTACAGCTTATGTTTGATCTTCCTAGATTCGCTTGCTCCCTGCAAACAACCCATACAAGGGCAAAAGCAGTGAACTAGCTTCTGTTCTTCAGCCAGACAAATGTCATTTGATCTATACATGCAGAATTGAACAAACTACATTATTTTGTGTTATGCAATGCTGCAGGTTTTCAAGATGGAAGTGGAGAAGATACCATTACACAAAACAGAGAGTTTAAGGGATTTCATGCTGGCTTTGGGCAAGGTGAGAATAAGTTTTTTGTATTGACTGGTTTGGATGATGCCAGTGTACAGTGGTCATTCTTTCTGGCTTTGCTTGTTCCCTGAGAAGTAGCAGTCCAGAGTGAAAGCTTTGGAATGGCTTCTTTTCTTCAGCCAGATAAAAGGCACTTGATGTGCTCATGCAGAAGTGGGCAAACTGAGTTACTGTGTGCTGTATTATTGCAGGTTTTCAAGAACAAAACACTGTAGATGGTGCTAATACACAAAACAGAGGGTTTAAAGGATTTCGCGGTGGCTTTGGACAAGGTAAGTTTGATGGTTTGGGCTTTTTTTCTACTGAGTGGTTTGTATGGGCACAGCATACATTAGGTGATCTTCCTGGATTTTTCCTGAGAACTGCCACAGAGAATTGAGAACTCCTACTAGTTCTGTTCTTCAGCTGCATTGTGAAATATGAAAGGTCTCTTTAAAAAATGAGTATTACTAGATATAATACAGTATAGTTTGGAGTTAATGAAGAAGTTGTTGGGACTGTTGCTCTGCAGATTTGTTGGAGTAAATAGCTGGCTTTAGTTGTAGTGTTTAATTATGCTAGTGTGCATGTGATTTAGAAGAGCTGATTAAGCAGCCTCCCCTTATCTCTCCATGCCAGCCATTTAATGAGTGAGGGGCAGTGTTTGGGCCACTTGCATACGGTTTAAAATGCTCTAGGAGCACTAGTGACCAAGAGTGGGCAAACGAATGTGGCCTTTCAGAGGGTATGGCATGGCAAGAAGCAGGGGTGGGGAAATGGGCATGGCAGGGCAGTGAGGATGTGGCACAACAGGGATTGTGGCATGCCAGTTCATGTGCCAGTTTGTGCAGATGGGGCACTGCCATCCTCGTGGTGATAGCTTGTGGGGGTTTTTTTGTTGGTTGTTTTTGGTTTGTTTTTTTTTTTTTGTCGTTCCCCCTCCTCCTCCCCCAATTTACCAGATTCAGTACTGATTTACAAATGGTCAAAAGCGATTGCTGCTGCTGCCAGCAAGGGTTTGCTAATGCAAACAGAACCCCCTCAAGAGGGAAGCAGGTATCCAGGCCAGTGGCTGCGGGGACAGTGTGAGCCTGGTGTTAGTCCCAGAGGACGGTGCAAAAAAAACTTGCCTATGGTGTAAACAGGTAAGTGATTTGCTTTGTCTGGGGGTAGAGCTTAAAGAAGAGGTGGAAGGACTAAGGAGTATTAGAGGAAGCAAAAGAGAAATAGGGGGAGTAATACCCTTCCAACTGTAAGAGAAGCTCAGCAGATGTCAGAGGAGCCCTGACCCTCTTGCCATCAGGCAGGAGGAGGAGACCTAGTAGATGGGGGGGGGGGGGGAATGGAAAGAGGTCCCTTCTTTAGGAGGTAAAAAAAATTCCCTCCCAACATCATTGCCTTCCCAGGTGCCCTTACAGAATAGATGTGAGACCTTGGGTCCAGAGGGTTAGACAGATGAAGAATCCAGAAGAAGAATCCAAAGAAAAGAATCTGTCTGGAGGGTCTTCTAGTTGCTCTTACTCTGTCAGATGGATCACAGCCTCAGATATTAAAAAGAAAGGAAGAGTGGTTCTATTAAGTGACTCCCTTTTAAGGGGAACTGAAGGCCCCTTTTGTTGACTGGCCCCACCCTACAGGAAAGTCTGCTGCCCTCCTGGAGCCCAGCTACAGGATATCACCAGGAGACTCTCTGAACTAATTCAGCCCTCTGATTATTACCCGCTGCTGGTAGTCCAGCTTTGCAGTGATGAGGTTGACAAGAAGGGCACCAGTGCAGGACTTCAGAGCTCTGGGTGAGCTCTGGGTTCCTGAGACAGGAGTACAGGTGATATTCTGCTCAATTCCTTCAGTAGCAGACGTGAATGATGACAGGAACAGGAGAACCCATATTATCAATAACTGGCTCAAGGGCTGGTGCCATCAGCGAATTTTGGTTTTTTCTGATCATGGGGCAATTTTCCTAGCAGCAGGCCTGTTTGAGTCAAGTAGGCTCTGTCTGACAAGGATTCTAGGCCAGAGTTTGTAGGGCTGATTGAGAGGGCTTTAAAGTAGGTTTGAAGGGGGGGAAGGGGCTGAAACCAGGCTTTCTGGAGTGGAGGCTAAGGGTGGTAAGCCAGAGTCTGTGGTGAAAGCCTAGCTGAGGTACATGTGCACAAATGCATGCTGCACGGGTAATAAGAGGAGCTGGAAGCCGTTGTACAGAAGGAAAACTGATGTAGTAACAATCATGGAAGTGCAGCAGTGGATGTCTGCTTGCTCTTCAGAAGGGGACTGGCAAGGGAGAAGAGTTGATGGAGGGGTCACTTTGTATATTAGAGAGGCTTTCAACACTATAGAATTTAGGATTAATGATGATAAGGTTGAGTGCCTATGGGCAAGCGTCAGTGAGGGAAGGCTGACATCCTGGTGGGTGTCTTACAGACCACCTAATCGGGATGAGAAGAGATAGATTAATTATTCTGTAAACAGCTGGAGTATGTTTCAAGATCACCAGCCTTGTTCATGTAGGGGACTTTGACCTACCAAATAATCTGCTGGGAACTCAGTGCAATGGAGAAGATGCAGTCTGGCAGGTTCTTGGAGTGTATGGAGGACAACTTCTTGTCACATCTGGGGAACTACAGGCCTGTCAGCCTGCCCTTGATGCCCAGCAAGATTATGGAACAGATCTTCTTGAGTTTGATCACGTGGCATATACAATACTGCCAAAGGATCAGACCCAGCCAGCATGGATTTTGGAGGGGCATGTGCTGTCTGACCAATGTGATCTGCTTTTATGACCAAGTGACTCACCTGGTGGATAAGAGGAATGCTGTGGATTTTGTCTACCTGGACTTTAGCAAAGCCTTTGACACTGTCTCCCATAGCATAAGCCTGGAAAGCTGGCAGCCTATGGCGTGGACCACGTGCTGGGTTACGAACTGGCTGTACAGCTGGGTCCAGAGAGTTGTGAATGGTGCTGCATCCAGTTGGTGACCAGTCACTCGTGGTGTCCCCCAGGGATCTGTGTTTGGCCCAGTCCTGTTTAATATCTTTAATATTTAAATACTTTTTTAATACTGATGATCTGGGTGAGAGGATTAAGTCTACCATTAGCAGATTTGCAGAGGACACTAAGTTGGTATGTGTGTTGGTTGATTTGCTGGAGTGCAGGAAGGCTCTGCAGAGGGACCCAAACAGGCTGGATCAATCAGCTGAATCCAGTGCTATGGTGTCTAACAGGTCCAAGTGCTGGGTCCTGCCTTTGGGTCACAGCAGTGCCCTGCCGTGCTGTGGGCTGAGGCAAAGTGGCTGGACAGCAGACAGGCAAAAAGAGACCTGGGGATACTGGTTGACAGCCAGCTGAACATGAACCAGTGTGGTCAAGAAGGCCAATGGTGTCCTGGTCTGGATCAGCAATAGGGTCTGGCCAGCAGGGCCAGGACAGTAATTGTCCCCCATACTTGACACTGGTTAGGCTCCACCTTGAGTGTGGTGTCTAGTTCTGGGCCCCTCAGTTTAGGAAGGACCTTGAGATGCTGGACTGAGTCCAGAGAAGGGCAAGAGGGCTGGTGAAGAGTGTGGGGCACAGGTCTTAGAGGGAGCAGTGGAGGGAGCTGGGGGTGTTTATCCTGGAGAAAAGGAGGCTTAGGGAACCTTATCACTCTACAACTGCCTGAAAGGAGATTGTGGCCAGGTGGGGATCAGCCTGTTTTCCCAGGAAACCGGTGACTAGAGAAGAGGAAATAGTCTTAAGCTGCACCCCAGGGGAGGCTTAAGCTGGAAATCACCAAAAAGTTCTTCAGAGAAAGTGTGATAGGCATTGAAATGGGCTGCCCAAGGAGATAGTGGAGTTGCTGTCCCAGGAGGTGCTTAGGAAAAGTCTGGACATGGCACTCAGTGCTATGGTTTAGTTGATGAAATTGTGTTTTGTCACAGGATAAACTTGATGATCTCAAAGGTCTTTTCCAACCTGGTTGATCCTGTGATTCCTGTAGTTTTATACCCTATATGCACTACACTGTCTGTTACAGGTACTAGAGATGGACAAAGGGGTATACGTCAGTCTGGAACGCTCAGCTTTAGAGAAAGAGGAACTCTTGCAGATGGTGCAGGTGAGACTTTCTAGTAGTGGGGATGAACTGTATGGATTTCCTTGAGTTGTAGCATTGTAGCTAATTGTTAGCTTGCTTGGGACTGTGAGCAACCTGATCTAGAGGGTGGCAACCCTGCTCATGGCAGGGAGGTTGTAATTAGGTGACCTTTAAGGTCCCTTCCAACCTTGAAACCATTCTATCATTACCATACATTTTCAGAAGTGCTCCTTGATTTCTGAAGAACAATTGATTTGACTCTATTTTTGGTTCAAATAATGATTTTTACGAAGTGTTACAGAGGCATCATGCTAATACTCATTGAGGACATAAACGGCATCCTTAATACATGATAGCAATTCTTTTCTGTTAAAAACAAGTTGCTTTTTTACAAAACCACAGTTTTTATTCTTTCAGAAAATTAAGACCACTTTCTCACCTTTTGGACTGAATCTCATTATGGTAGGGGAATGCTAGACTTGTTTGACTAAGCAAGACAGCAGCACTTTGATGCAGGGCACTGATGACAAGCAATTTTGAGTAACAGCAGCAATTGTGAAGTAACTTGCAAGCTTTATTTAAGGTCTGTTGTATTTATGGATACTTAGGATACTGTCTTTTGTACATCAACCATTAAGATGCAATTTTTGTTTTTTGATGTGTAAAAACCAAACTGGCTGACATACTGGTATACACCAGACATTGGTGGAGAGGAAGCCACAGGTGCTGTGCTAGGAGAACTTCTTGGTGCCCTGTACCAGATGACGCTCTTTGTTTTTACAGTGTGACAGAACAGCTAAATGCTTTCTGGCAAAAAAGTATCTCGTCTTCATTTTTCTCATATATTTAGGAAAATCACTTCATTATATTATACTTTTTATATTAATAAAGTAAGGACTTAGAAGAAGAATTACCAGAGGTAAGGTGCTTGACCTGTACATCCAAATTAGGCAAACTTCAGTGATTGTGTGCTATGCTGTGCTGCAGGTTTTCAGGAAGGAAATGGAGAAGATGCCATTACACAGAACAGAGGGTTTAAAAGATTTGGGCAAGGTGAGAATAAGTTTTTTGTATCGACTGGTTTGGATGATGCCAGTGTACAGTGGTCATCCTTTCTGGCATTGCCCATTCCCTGAGAAGTAGCAGTCCAGAGTGAAAGCTTTGGAATGGCTTCTTTTCTTCAGCCAGATAAAAGGCACTTGATGTGCTCATGCAGAAGTGGGCAAACTGAGTTACTGTGTGCTGTATTATTGCAGGTTTTCAAGAACAAAACACTGTAGATGGTGCTAATACACAAAACAGAGGGTTTAAAGGATTTCGCGGTGGCTTTGGACAAGGTAAGTTTGATGGTTTGGGCTTTTTTTTCATACTGAGTGATCTGTATGGGCACAGCATACATTAGGTGATCTTCCTGGATTTTTCCTGAGAACTGCCACAGAGAATTGAGAACTCCTACTAGTTCTGTTCTTCAGCTGCATTGTGAAATATGAAAGGTCTCTTTAAAAAATGAGTATTACTAGATATAATACAGTATAGTTTGGAGTTAATGAAGAAGTTGTTGGGACTGTTGCTCTGCAGTTTTGCTGGAGTAAATAGTACTGGCTTCAGTTGTAGTATTTCGTGATACTAATTTTATGCCCTGTATCTGCTACATGTCTGTTACTTAACAGGTATGAAAGGTGGGCAGAGGGACGTACCTCAGTCTGAATCCCCTGGTTCTAGAGAAAGAGGAACACTTGCAGATGGTGCAGGTGAGGCTTTTTAGTAGCAGGGGTGAACTGTCATGGGTGATTAATAACAAAGCAGTTTCTTCTTAATTCTGGCAAATACTGTCACTAATGTTTCCGTCTATGAAGAACCTCCTGCAAATGCTAGGTGTTGTGTTGTATGCCTGTAAAAGACATGTTTGTAACTCATTTGAATTTTAGTTACTGGATGTTCAAAGCTGCTGTGTGACTTTTTTTTTCTTTTCTTGCTGATGCTGTTTCAGTTAATGCACAAAATTGAAAGCAAGCCTTTATGAACTTGATAAGTTTTGAAAGACTTGATCTAGACTTTTACCATTCTGCCTTCTGTAAGCAGAAATATTTTATTGTCAGTGCTGACAAGTAAGGTGTATAGTTCTGATGGGCCACTTATTCCTGATTTTTTATTTTAATGTTGGGGGTGTTCTGTTGTCTGCTAGGAATTTTTCCCCCATAATCCTGCTGTATTCTTTTGCCACTGATGCTACTGTACCTGGCTATATATATGTTGTTCTATCTAGAGCATAGTAATATATTATTCACAGAAGTACCATAATTCAAATTAGGAGTGGGATTAAAACAGTGAAAATGGTCAGTGGATGGCTGATACTCTCCACGTAAGAACATTTTGTGTGATACTCGTAAAAGAACCTTTCGTTGTAGAAAAGATGGCTAAGTAGTTCTTTACTCTGAAGGGTGAGTTGCAGTGAGAAGCACTGGCACAGGTTGACCAGAGAGCCTGGGGATATCTCATCCCTGGAAGAGTTCAGGGCCACATTCAGTTGGGCTTTGAGCAGCATGATCTAGTGGATGAAGCACAGGGGTTGGAAATGGATGATCTTTAAGGTTACTTCCAACTCAAACCATTCTGTGATCTAGTGATTAGTATACATGTTCAGAAGTGATACTTAATATCTGAAGAACAATTGATTTGCTTCTATTTGACCCAGTTCAACTCAAATTTTTCAGATCTTTTGTTCAAATAATGATTTTTAGGAGTTGCCTCTTTACAGAGGCAACGTGCTAGTGCTTATAATGGACATAATTGCATCCTTAACACAGAATAATAATTCCTTTTTCGTGACTATAGTGTAAAGTATTAGTGTGTTAAAAACTGGTCTGGAGTTTTGTATGCAGCAGTTGCATCTATCTCTATGGAATTTCATGTGGAAAGAAAATTATTCAGGAAGAGTGATTTGTTGTGGGAAGCGTGTCCTTCCTTGTGTCATAAGAGCATGTGTCTGCCTGGATGATAAAAAAGAGCCTAATTTAATTTTTTGAGCACCTCTTGAAAGTGGGGTCCTTAAACGAGTGTAAGACATGAATGCTTTACAAGTCTGACTTCATATGGAGGTAAATTTTAGGTCTCGTATTGTAAAAATAAGTTCTGGCAGAATGAATGTATGGAATTTTGTGGCTTCCTGAAAAATGGAGGGAAATCCTGCTGACATCTTACTGAACTTAACTTCAGTAGCTTCATACCTAACAGTTTTAACTTCTCTTTATATTGTTTGTGAACTTAAGTGGTTGTGTTCTTAAGGTCCAAGGGTGACTTATGTGCCCCCTCCCCCACCTGATGATGAACAAGCCATCTTTGCACGCTATGAGACAGGAATGAATTTTGACAAGTATGATGAAAACGTTGTTGAAGTATCAGGACGGGACCCTCCAGCTGCATTAATGGTTAGTGAACTGGCTATTCTCACAGTTTATGTGAAGCATGATTTACAAGGAAGTGTAGTGGGGTCAATATTTGCAGCTAATGAAAATATTAGTTAAAAATATTGAGTCTTGCAGATAGTGTGGTGTTGGAAGGAGATGCTCCCCATTTGAAAGATAAAAATTTGAATTCACAATAACTTAACACACTACATAAATGGTCGAGGGAAAGTAATACTGGATGTATAGGAAGAATGGTCATTAAATTGTAGAAGAACACTAGTTTAAATATTGGAAGAAAGAAGTCTTTGGCAGCAGTTTCTGGGCAGGCTGGTATAGTTACCTTATTGAAGTAAATTACTGAGGGATCTTCAAAAATGTAAATGAACACCTGTTGAAGTAGTATTTGTTTGGACAGAGGAATGCTCTAAAGTAATTTCTAGCCCTGTTCTCCATGATTGCAGTTCATTGTTTAACTTACAACTTAGTTTTTTATCTGTAATAGCTGGCCAGTGTTGAAAAATAAGAAAGCTCTTTTTAGGGAGAAGTATGAGAAGTGCAGAGGGGTTAGTAGCATCTGTGTTGAAAGAGAAGATGCAGAGGTATTCTCTCCATTCATCTTGTGAAAGGTGTTCTCACTGAAGTTAAACTGATTTTTGTCACCTGTGTTGCTTTTTGGTCCTGGCTAGGAATGTTGTTTTAGCTACCCTTACTGGTTTTAGCACAGACACCATGTGTAGCTCCTATGTGAAATGAAACTAAAGAGTTTCAGGGTTTTTTCATAGCATGCTATGTGAGTTTACTTGCTTGAATCCAGGTATATGACTTCCAAGCAATTTTGTCTTGAAAATAGTAAGACCAGCTGAAAGCATTCAAAGCATTCACTGTCCTGCAGACAATGTTACTTGAATGGCATGAGCAGATTTTAGAGACCTTTGGGGCTTTTACCTTTAGGAGCCTTGGCAACCTAAATGACTGGTGAGAGTACCTCTAAAGTTAACACTTTTTAATATCCTGTATCCTATGGTAAGCATTTTGGATTTTAAATTTCTACCTTCTGTGATTGTGTAATGACTGTTAATAACTTTTTCTCTTACAGAGTTTTGCAGACACTAACATGTGTCATACTTTAACTGTAAACATTGCTAAAGCTGGATACTCTAAACCTACTCCAGTCCAGAAGTACAGCATTCCTATTATACTGGCAGGACGGGATTTAATGGCATGTGCCCAGACAGGATCAGGAAAAACTGTAAGCATCAGGAAATACTGCACAAATACTTGTGCAGTATTTATTCTACTGAGAGTGTGTGACTCTGAGCTTTTAGGGGGATGTCTCACTCTTCCACATGTCACATGCTTGACTGCTTGTTGTCCAGTAATTTCACTTGCACAGCAATGGCAGGTATCAGGCACAGATATGAATGATAGGTTGTCACATTTTGGGCTTTATTTTTTATTTCAGTAAACCAGTGTCTTGATATCTTCAGAGATATAGCTGTGGATTGAGAAGTGTGGGTAGGAAGTCCTGGAAACTGTTGATGACAGGACTCAGCAGCTGAAAGCAGGCACTTCTGCGTTGTGTGGATTTTGTCTTATTTAGTGGGGGGTTTTCATTTGGGTGTTTGGGTTTGTTTGTTTGCTTGCTTGTTGGCAGTTACTTTTGGTGCTTTTTTTTGGTTGTGCGGTTTCGTGGGTTTATTTTGTGTTTGTTGGGGTTTTTGTTAACTTTTATATTGTGTGTATGAGTTTTGTGTAGGTTTTTTTTCTTTTTTTTCCTTCAAACTACACCATAGTGTGTGTTGTGCAGGTTTGTAGAAGCCTGTGCTCTAAACATTCTTTCAGGACTGCTGTACAGATGCAAGTTTGTGGGTATCTAGTCTTATGTGGAAGTAAGTGTGATACAGCTGTGTTGCAAACTGATCTGCCATTCTAGTTGTCTGGAGAATGTTAGTACGTGATTAATTTACAGACCTACTGATGATGACTTACATCTTTTAAGTACACATTAAGGATGGTTTTGGTCGTGGGTTACTTAATTACCAGGGTATGTAATCAGTGTATGGAAAGTTAGCCGCTGCATGGTTGTGTTCTTGTGTTACTAGACAGTTAAAATCCAGAGAGATAGTTGCGTACTGGTTAACAGTGAGAAATAAGCTTAAATGTTACGTTGTGCATTCAGGTCTTTTGCATCCTTTGGCAGTCTGATGTCCTTGGTCATTGTGTGCGCTGTCATTCAAGCTTTGATACCCAGATTTTAATGTGACTGATAAAAGCTTTTAAGACTAAACAGCCCAAATACTGCTGTGGTTTTTTTTTTTTCCCCAGGCAGCCTTTCTTGTACCAGTTGTGGCTCAGATGATGAGGGATGGTGTAACTGCCAGTAGCTTTAAAGAGCAGCAGCAACCAGAATGTATTATTACTGCTCCAACTAGAGAACTGGTAAATCAGATCTTCCTAGAAGCAAGAAAGTTTGTGTACGGGTAAGCTTCTCCACTGTTGCCTGGTATTGATGGCTACTTTGCATGAATCAGCAGTGCTTCATTTTTTCATAAATATTTGCAATTTTTTTTGTGCCAGTCAAATTACAAACACTTGAGTTTAGATTATAATGAGTTCAGATTATTGTCCTGGTTAGCAGGTTTCTTACTATACGACTAGGGATTTAAGTGCCCAATCTTTCTGATACTGGGGTTGGTGAGGGGGTGAATGGAAGGCTTACTCCAGCTTGGGGCAGAGATAAGTATTCAGCTTATCACTGGTGAAAAAAGTGAAAATTCTTAGAAAACGTATTAAGAAAATTTTCCTGTCTGACTGTCCAGGAGCCATTCCAGCAGTCACTCTGACACCAGCTGGGACTTCAACTGCTGGGACCAAAGTCCCTTTGCAGCAGGTGGCTCTAGTGAGCTGCTGGGTGCCCTACTTGACTTCCTACACACACTACACAGAGAGTCATGACGTTTCCTTGCTGACTTGACCCCAGGTTTCTCATAGCAGAATCTCAGACCTCTGTTTCCTTCAAGTAATTTCATTGTTTTGCAGCAACATGTAATGGCTCAAACAGGGTGTCTCCTGAAGGGACTCCTGAACAAAGGAATCACTAGGATTTTATATGCTCACAGTTTATGTACCTAGTATTTTGAGGTCTTTTTACTAAGTTATTTGCTCCTGCAGAGTCTGAGTGTCAGGTGACCTGGCTAGTGAGGCAGGTCCTTGTGCTCTTTGTTAAGTAAAGGGTCAGCATCAGTTCATGGTCTTTTCTCTGGGCTCCAGCTATTTCCTGCCACCCAGAAATCAGTCAGCAGCTTGCACTGCAGCTGCACACTGAGCTACCTGCACTAGATGTATTCAATATGAGGAAGCTTAATAGCTTATCTTAGGTAATTTGTACTTGCTTTACATTCATCGTGGCAAAATGGAGATGATGGGTAGTATGGGTTTTAGTTAACTTCCAATTATGGTGTCCAGTTACTTGCTTCCCTGTTTCTGGTCTTAAAGAGACATGTCACAGCCCAAAGAAACACTTTGAGCTTTCAAAACAGAGCAAGAGATCTAAACTTCTCACTATGTCCATTAATGTTGTGTGAGAGTACATTTGTACTAGATTTTTCATAAATCTTTTTACTGAGTAGTAGGTTTTACCAGTGTACAGAAGAGAACTAAATCTATTGTGTGTAACAGTTTGTTACTGTTCAGAAGTGAAATGGAGAACATCACTGCAGAATCTGGTGGGATAAATCATACTTGCCTTTGTTCAAGCAGACTTACATTTGGAGACTGTCTTCAGGAAGAATGATCATGTTTGCATATCTGCTTACTAAATACATTATTAAGAACAGTTTCTTAATCTCTAAAACTGTTATAATTTTATAGCTGATTGTGTTCATTATGCTGTTTTAAACTAGATACAGATGATTTCACCATAAAGTAACATTTGAGTCTAGAAGGTCTCTCTTACAGCTGGCCTGTAGTAAAAATGAGAACAAGTTAAACAGTATCAGGGTGTGAATCTGTAGCATCTAAAGAAGAGAGCATGCATATTGATCAGTTGAGATTTATAGCCTTAGGCTCTTTGATGTAATTTGCAAATTGGAATATAAGACGTATTCCACTAGTAGTGGATAAATACTGAAATTCTAGGATTCCAGAGGGAATTTCTGTTCTTGATTAAAACTTTCTTAATAGTTTTGATTAACTTTGGTAAAAATTTACCAGGTTTATCTGATCACCATTGTTGCATATGAAGCTGAATTAGTATCTTTAGGAAAAGACCATTTGAATTTGGGTGTAAAAATACTCATTGCATGCTTGTAAAAACCATAGCAGAAGGTTATAAAGATGAGCTTGTAAACATGATTTAGAGCTGTGTAAGGTAATTCTTGCTTAGAGAGGTGGTTTTCTACAGAAGAGTACCTGATGCAGTTCTCCTTGGAAGCTCTAACCAAAAAGCATGGTGGGAAGAACACTGAGTAGTCTTTGAGTGGATTTGCTGTCTAATCCTTTAGTGTATGGAATGAATCCTATGAGTGTATGTGGATTTGCTGTCTAATCCTTGGCCTGTATGGCCAGTGTGATTAGCTGCTTTACAAAGACGCTGTATTTGTATTTATTATTTTGCCCTTTTAAGGTCTGCAAAGTTTACTTCTGAAGCTCTGTAGGCGTATGTAGTGGTGATTCTGCTTTTTCTGAGGATGTGTAAAAGGGCACAAAGTCTTAACACTATTTGGACTGTTACTGTTAGTAGGTGTCAGTTAAAAGAGAGGGGACAATGCAGGTGAAATCAAACAAGCCACTTGGGCAGCCTCTGTTAGGCAGTGTGAGGGGAACTTTAGGTTTACTTTGAGTGAGTTTCTGGTTTTGAGTGCAGTTTTTGGACTGAGCTATATGCTGAAGGAGTTAAACCACTGTATAACTGATTTGTGGTAGATCTAATTATTTTTTATGAACGTTCATGAAACAATGCTGTTTGCATACTTAAATAATTAATCCAAATCTTTTTATATGTAATAGAACTTGTATAAGGCCTGTTGTGATCTATGGAGGTACACAAACAGACTATTCAATTCGTCAAATAAAGCAAGGCTGTAATATACTGTGTGCCACTCCAGGAAGGCTTCTAGACATCATTGGCAGAGGAAAGGTAAGATCTTAACACTTCATCTGAATTCCCTAAATACTCTTACTGAAAAGATAAAATACCATTTTTCATTCTTCAAAATTAGCAGAAGCAGAGATTGATTTTCAATGCCTCTATCAGTATGCTGCCTTTGTGCAGGCACTGAAATAAAAGTGAGGTTTTCTTAGGCTGTCTAAATTCCATGAGGGTTTTGAAGGAATAGCCTGATCTCTACAGTTCCTTTCAGAGACAGCTGGGTAATATCAGTCTGAATCAAAGTGGCTGCAGCTGTCATGGCAATAAGATTTTACAGCTTAAATACCTGGAATACTTACACTTAGTTTTTGTGGCATATTCCATATTAGATCTTCACTTGATGTTTGTTCTGCTAGAACAGCTTTTTATCTGTCTGGCACTATATTTTCATACTGATCCAAAATACAAAAAAACTCCAGGTTATATAGTACTATATTTGAATTTTTATTTTCCCGTCATGAAAAATTCATATTGAAATTTTTACATGTTAGACTGGTGACTAAGTGATATTCACTGAACAAACAAAGTTATTTTAGTCTAAAGTGATAGTCTTGGTCAGCAATGGTGAAGTTGTAATATTCTTAATAATGCTTTCTGACTTCTTTTCAGAAAAAAAAATTCAGACTGTTTGAGGGTTATGAGAGAATCTTTCTAATTCAGTTTGGTCTCTACACTCTGTGTTTACATTGCTGAACCAAGTTCTTAAGCACTATGGTGTGTGAAGTTGTGCAGGTGAAAAGGCTAAGCAGAAGTTGAGATGTAAACAAATCATAATACTTTTACTTTTTAGTAACTTGAATGAAATAAGGAAAAGGTGAATTTTGGCAGTTAGGATATTCTGTAAGTGTATACTGCCAGTGAACCATTGACGTTTTTGTTTGACTGAAATACTTGCAGATTGGTTTGCATAATGTGAAATACTTGGTGCTAGATGAAGCAGACCGCATGCTTGATATGGGTTTTGGTGCAGATATGAAGAAGTTGGTATCTTTCCCAGACATGCCACCAAAAGATAAGCGCCAGACACTAATGTTCAGTGCCACTTTTCCTGAAGAAGTTCAGAGGTGAGTAGAATAAAAATAGAAATATGACTGAAGATGTACTTGTGTAGAACTAAGTATCTGAGGAATTAAAACACGCCTTATTTTTAAGGGCTTGAAAATACTTAAAGCTATGATATTAATATTCCTTGCTTAATTTAAGCAGGGAGTCTAAAACATTAATTGCTTAATTTAGGTGGGGACTCCTAGGCAATTTAGAAAGTTGTGGAAAGGCTTTTAAATTCCAGTTCAGCAGAAGTCCTCATGTTCCCCCTGTAGGTTTCTTATTCCTCCCCCACTATATCTGTGCAAGCTCAAAACCAGTGATGTTGCTGATAACACTGTCTTTGGCTAGTAAGACATACCAATTATTGCTCAGCTTACCAGCCTTTATAATAAGCAGTTCTTATTTATGTGGATAATTGTTATTTATTTTCAGTAGTTCTAAAGCTTCTACAAATGGATTTACAGTACATCTTAAATATTTACTACTCATTACCTTTAAAGTTCTCTCACTTCAGGGAATGAAAAGACTCTTCTGCTTTTTGAGACTCCAGCATCTAAATACTCACTCTGTTAAGTCAGAAGAGTCTTTAAACTTCAGTTGGAGCAGTGCAGATAATTTTGTTGACTTTTGTGGTAGGGATACTGTTAGAAGGAGTGTTTGTAATTCAGTGAGTCAAATCCTGACAACTTCCTTTGGTCTCAAAAGGTCTGAAAGATACTTCTTGAGGCAGGGAGAAAATACTTTACAGTAGTTCTCTGTCCTGAATGAAAGGGGGAACGGTCTGCTTTCTCCCATTCAGTCAGGTAGTGCTCACCACTGATATGGAAATTTAGCACCTTTCTTAAAGTGAGACTCACCTGTTGTGACTTCAGCTCCTTGTCAAGACTTTCTTCATAGAGTTCTTTGTATGGAAAAAGAATTGTGTAGTAAACTAAAAATGACCTTGTTTGCTCAGCTGGTAATCAAGCATTCAGATGATGCCTACGCAAGTGTAGGTTGTGTTCATTCCATGTATTTACCTGCTTCTTCAGGGATGTGGTCTCACTTCTCAGTGTATGCTGGGGAAAGACCAGGTGTGTGTATCTCCCTGTAAGATAAACAGTGTGCTGTGATTCGCTCAGGTTTTGTGTTTGAAAGCAGAAATCTTGGTCCCTTTTTCTTTAGGTCTGTTTTTATCATTGTGGTTTTGCTCATGCTTTTGCTTTGTAATTTTCTTGCATACTGGGGGATGAATTGAGAGTACTGTAACTACCAGCATCTGAAAGGAGGTTCCTTGAACTGGAATGTTTACAGTCTGCTTCTGTTTAATGTAAAAGACCCCAACAGAGCTACCTTTCTGCTGTCAGTCTTGCAGGATTTACAAGTGCTGGTAGAAGACCTCAGAAACCTGAGTGCTTGGGTCATGGTTTGGAAGTGCATAATAACACATTATAGTCCTCGAAGCATTTAGGTTAGAAAAGACCCTTAAGCTGATGAAGCCTAACCATTAACCCAGCACCAGCAAGTGAACCACTAAACCAATGTCCCAAGTGCCATATATGCATATCTTTCAAGTCCTTTCTGGGGTGGTGATTCCACTGCTTTCCAGGCCAGCCTGGTCCAATGCTTGAAGACTTTCACTGAAGATTTTTTCCCTAATAGGCGGTCTAAGCCTCCCCTGGGGCAGCTTTGAGGCAGTTTTATTTCGGCCCTATTGCTCTTGTAACCTTTTGAAGCTGAAATGCCTAAAGGTAATGTTCATATTTTAGAGTGTGAAAACCCTTCTTTTCTGAAGTCAGTTCATTCCTGGATTTAATGGTTTTCTGGTGCTGAAGTCAGGAAAGCTAATGTTTTCCCCATACTCTGCTGCCAGGAGAGCTTTAAACAGTATACTGTTTTGGTAGTATTGGACACAAAGGTGCTTTCTTTGGACCTGTTGGGTTCAAATCGTCCTGTACTTCTGTTCAGTGACTGTAATCAGATTTAGTTTTAATATAACATTTGGGTTTATACCTGAACTTGTTTCTGCTGTTAGGTAGACCTTTGATCTGATAGTTGAAGCTCTTTCTGTACATGTGAGTTGAGAGAACCATGCATTTTTCTAGTCCGTCTATTTTGTGAAACCCCTTTAGGTACTGGAATGCTGCAGTAAGGTCATTCTAGGCTTAGTAATCTGCACTCTCCAACTTTATCAGCTTGTCTTTAGAGGAGAGGGGTTCCAGCTCTGTGATCATCATCGTGGCTGTCTGGATCTTCTCTGACATATCTGTCTTCTGCTGAAGATGCCACAGCTGGATGCAGTACTCCAGCTGAGGTCTTCAAAAGGCAGAGGTAGAGTCCCTTGACCCGCTGGTCACACTTCATGCAGCCCAGAATGTGGTTTGTGTGCTGGACCCAAACTCTCTGCAGACTCTTCTGGTTTTTTAAAAAATGTATATAAGACTACTTGTATTGTTCCTCACAAAATAGAGGATAAAAATATTTATTGAAAGTATTGCTTAAACATAAATGAAAATATGTGTTTTTAAAGCAAAAATAATTACATAATATGTTTCATGTTGCTCAATTACGTCTCTTTTTCAGGCTAGCTGGTGAATTTTTGAAAACTGATTTTTTATTTGTTGTTGTCGGACGTGTGGGTGGAGCATGCAGTGATGTTCAGCAAAATATTCTTCAAGTTTCTCAGTATTTCAAGAGGGATAAACTGATAGAAATTCTACACAGCATAGGTAACTTTACTTAATGCCAGTTGTTCACCAGGGAAGTCAAAATTGCTTGGTTTCAAACATGTTTAAAAGGTCGTGGCTGTATGATTTTGTGTGTTACATGCTTTACAAGACTATTGATGAAGCTTGAAGCAGAACTTGGGGAGCTGCAGGTTTTTAGGCATGTTTACATAGGGGTATGTCATAGTCATACAATAGTTTGGGTTGGAAGGGACTTGCAGATGTTATTGAATCAAGTCTAATGCCCAGTATTTGTCAATTATTCATCTCTATTAAAGTACTAGCAGACAACCTTCCTAGATGGCTTTCTACTTTGTATGGTCAGTTACAATACTGCAGCAATACAATATTATCTCAATATTACAGGTGTTATAAATTGTGTGACTGTTTGGGCCTGTATTTTATTAGTGTCTGGGATTTTTCCATACTTGTTCTGTATGTCTTAAATTTTAATGCTGACAACTGAATGTTTTAATTTTTGGAATTAAAAAATGGTCTGTGGAATCTTGCGGTTCTATTCTCAGGATAATGTGCTGCTTTGAGCCACATGCTGTAGAAAGGGAATGCATGCCTGTCACAGGGAACAATGTTTGTTTCCCCCTTTTATTGAGGAGAAAAACAATGTATATGTCTTTACTCAGTTTCTGTATTGATATAGAAACTGAAGGATTGGCTCAGAACAGGCAAGAAATTAGTCATACTTTAAAGACTTCATTCAAACAAAATACCTTCCTGTATTAGGTCTTAATATAGATAAGTGCTACTCTAAATAGTAAAAATGTATCATATTTCAAACTGCAGTGGCTTTAAACTTCTGTTCAACATAGGTGATGAACGAACCCTGGTCTTTGTGGACACAAAGAAAAAAGCAGACTTCATTGCATGCTTTCTCTGTCAAGAAAACATACCAGCCACTAGTATCCATGGGTAAGTATTTTCAAAGTGAAAGTCACCTGTGTTTTGTAAGAAGCTGTTATTGAGAACTCACATTTGGCCATATCTCCATAGTAGCTTGCCATGTGTTCTGACAGACACTGGAATATGGAGGTTGAAGAAGGGCTGAAATGGTCTTAGCATACAGATGCAGGATGTTTGTGTATATCCTGTGGCTGTTGGAATTAGAGTTATGTAAAAGCCTGACAGCTTTTGAGAAGATCTGGCCTTCCGTTCCTGGCGAGCCTGAATTGCTAACCCACAACCCCCTTCTGTGGCAGGAGGTTCTTAATACATTTCTGTAGAATTACTATATTGTGAATTGAAGTATATGTAGAATAACTGGTTAAATGGAAGCTGTTAAACTGTCATGAATGTTGCAAGTTTCTGATTAATTTTACCTTTTTGAGTTGAAGTTAGGATAGTTACTCTTCTCTGGAGTAGTGGTCATATTAGGCTTCACTACATACCCTATGTTAAGAGCCTAAAGATCACTGTTTAGCTAATTTGTTTTCTTATTTGGACAGTAAAGAACATGAGTGAAATTCTGACCTACTGTAGTTCAGTACTGGATAATCTGTAAATATTCTTCAAACATGGAAACACCAGAGCCAGTCCAGTTTTCTCGGCATGATTATGCACA
Source organism: Acrocephalus scirpaceus scirpaceus (assembly GCA_910950805.1). Lineage (NCBI taxonomy): Eukaryota > Metazoa > Chordata > Aves > Passeriformes > Sylviidae > Acrocephalus > Acrocephalus scirpaceus. The sequence continues at coordinate 11,551,998 of OU383776.1, read as the reverse complement.
GAAGACAAGTTCTGTTCTGTTGACTGGCCAGTTTTTTAGTATATCTGAAAAATGGCCTGTGTAGGAGTCTGTGTAGACTTTGCTATTCTGTCTCCCTGCTACTAAGCTGTCGAAAAAGCACTTGCAATCAATTAAGCAAGTGGATTTTCTTAGGCAGTGAGTTTGATGCATGATCATCTCCAATTCTCGTAAAAAACCTTAATTTCTCTAGAGAGGAACAGTTAACAGTTGCTCTGTCTTGCTGCTCCTCAGTTAAAAATTCAGCAAACCTAAACTGGGCAGCATATGAATTGTTTGGGTCTTTTTTGTTTTGCATCCATTGTCCCTCCCCAGAACTTACCGTGAAATGTGGCATTTAAATTGTATCTTAAATAATACTGTAGATTTTAGACACATCCAGTCTAACCCTTGCTTTCTTTATAGAGATAGAGAACAGAGAGAGAGAGAAATAGCTCTTCGAGATTTTCGTTCTGGAAAATGTCCAGTTCTTGTGGCAACCTCAGTGGCAGCAAGAGGTCTGGACATTGAAAGCGTTCAGCATGTTATTAATTTTGATCTTCCTTCCACCATTGAAGAGTATGTACACCGAATTGGGCGAACTGGTCGCTGTGGAAATACAGGGAAAGCAGTTGGCTTCTTTGATAACAGTTCAGATGGTCATCTTGCACGACCTCTAATTAAAGTGCTTTCAGATGTAAGTTTCAAATCCTAGTGCTTAGCTTTTTCTGTTCTTTAAGATTTCACTTGAATGTACTGAGCACACTGACATTTTTGGCACTGTTAGGGAACTCCCTAATCTGAATTGGTAAAGCAGTCAAAGTCTCTGAATTGATTTTCCTAATTGCATAGGCTCAGCAGGAAGTTCCTGTTTGGTTGACAGAAGTTGCTCGTGAGGCTGAAGGAGGACGACTCCCAATTAATACTCAAAAGGTAGGTCTGGAAATTAAATTTAAGTCTTGGCTATTAGAACTTTGTCTCAGTTTAAAACTGTCTTCAGTGGTATATATCCAGAGTAATGCCACTGAAACGGTTCTGACTGTAATTACGTCCCTTTTCTTAGTTGTGCATTTTCAAGGAATTCAGTATTGCTGAAACTAATTTCAGGCAAGTTGGTTGACTTGGGCTCTTACAGTGTGGCCCCTTTCTAGCTGCTGTAGTCTTGATCTATGAAGTCGAGATTCCTCGGGGAAAAAAAACATTCATGCAAACATACACAAAAGTTGTAGTTCAGAAATTTCTCTGCTGCACATGTAGGATGAGAGCAAATAGTTGCTGATTTTACAGTTACTGCTTGTTATGAATCGCCCAGTCAAGCAACTCATTTGACTGAAAACTTCAGCTAATTACAGCTAGATAAATGTCCCAGTCTGGTCGGTGTCAAAATTCTTAATGTCTGTGATGGGGAGAAGCCTTTTAGTCTCTTACTGTTGCTAATTTTAGGATTTAAATTCTGTGCTAACTCCTGTATGAAAGCCTTTCCTTCAAGTCTTGATTCCATAAGAACTTTATCATATCTCAGTTGCTCCCAAGTGTTACAAATGTACTCTCTTCGAGACTGTAGTAGAAATGGTTGCTCTCAGTGCTTACACAATGTCTGAAGCTTCAGTTCAAGCCCTGACCTTCCTTTCATTAGTTATCTTTTCATATACCGTAGTTACTGAAAGCATTGAGTGGTTTGGCTAATCCCTTTACTAGATCTGAATAATTTTTCAGGGGGGCTTTAATGAGATCTCAGTTCAAACATTGCTTACTTCCCAAACTTGCAGCCTCACATTACAGCTGTTGTCTGTGTTTGCACAAACCTTTTTGTGCAGACTAATTCCTGACTCAGTGGATTTTTCTTGTATATTCTAGTTCAAGGGCATTTTTTTGCTTTTTTACTAGATTGATTTCAGAGTTGGATCTCACTAGATAGCCTCCAAATGCACATCTCCAGCCTTTGTGTAGTGTCTCCCAGGATTTAATGAAATCCATAATTTCTAGGTCCAAGTCTGTCCTTGTTCTTTACAACCTCTGGGTTATCAAATCTGATTGTGACTCTGTCCAGAACAGAATAGGTTTTCGTGTGAAATCTGTCTGCTTGCATTGGGAATTCTGCCCTTAATATCATATACATACAGTGCACCAGCTCCTTGTGTTGTAGATTGTGAGGTTCTCTATTATGAGACCTTCTCATGTCAGTCTGACAGAAACACTTCATTTGTAATCAGGCCATTTTTTCATGAAAAGGCCATTTGATAATCAAATGGTGCATTTGAAAGATGAATCTGTTGGAGGATGTTATGTGATTATTTTGAGGCAGTCTTAGAGATTACTGAGCTTTATTCTTTTTCCAAAGGAAAGATTTTACTGGGAAGGTAATGCATGTCATTCTTAAGTATGTAGTGGAGAAGGAAGTATTTTTTCCTACAGTTGCATGAACTGATTTGTATTGGGTAAGAAAAGGAGTGTGAACTGTGGGAAGTGTTATTCCCACATGTGATAAAATCTCAGGTTGATTAAACTGGTAATTTCACACCAGGGTCAAAAAACCTTGTGTATAGATTAATGATGAAAACTTTGAGTGTTCATATTACATTAAGATAAATGCATGCAGAAATCTAATTTTTTTTTTTTTTTGCTGACTTAACCATTAAATGATTGAAAGTGTTAATAATTCTAATGTAGGACCTGTTGTGTTTCATAGAATTACAGAGACAAAGGCAACATGAATGCAGGAGAAGTAAAGATGGAGTGTTCTGCAAGAGAAATTGAGTCATGGGATTAAACTACACCAAACTAGTTTATACTCTGTTGTGCTATAAGTGAAATGTTGCATGAGAAGATAATCTTGTGAAGTCCTAGTTTGGGAAGGAGCTTTATGTAAGGGTTCACCTAAATTTTGTTCCTTTTTTTGTAACATGTCAGTTTAAAAGTTTGAATCTTGTGTTACAATGATGTAAGGATCTGTTAAACAGCTCTTAAGCAGTTAATAAAAGTTTGAGAAGTGCACTTTGATTGTTGCCTCTGTATCAGCTATGTCATTGCAGTTTCATGAACTGGTATTACTTTGACATTTGTGGAACATTGGCATCTGCATGTGGAACCAAAGGTCAGTGGCTACACCCACAACTTAGTGAAAATACATGTTTTTTACAGAGCTATCTTCAGAGAAGGATGGAGCCCTGTGTTGCACCTAGTAGAATGTTTTTAGCTTTGAATGACATAAATACAATTTTGCTGTCTCTTGTGGAAAAGTTTGCTTTAGAACAAGCTTGGTGCCTCATATCCAAAAATTTTCCCAGGCTTTCAGAAGCTGTAGGAGGTAAGCAGTCACTAACAGTTCTAGATTTCTGTAAAGTTGCCTTTTCAGTGAATTTTTTTCTCCTTTTCAATACAATATGCTACAAAGATGCCTATCATTGGGTCCCCAAGGAAGAGGGCAAGGTCATGCACAGCTGAACAAGCTTTCAGTCATCTCATGGTTTGCTATTTAGCACACAGTGATGAGCGCTATGTCTTGTACAGTCTTTCCACTAAATCCAGGGAGATAATACTTATTACATCTTCTTACAGGACTGGAGTCTTAGTACCCAAGTTAGTGAGAATCAGAACTGACTGGGCAATACTAAGGAATCTCTCATTGTGGAAAATTGGGCTGTCATTCTTTGTATTAATATCTTCGCAAAACTATTTACTTATATATTATTTAGAATAATATTTACTTAGAGAAATACTTTTATTTTTGTAGACTGTAATTTTACTACTATATATTATGCAAAAGGAGTAAAGTCTTAATTGTGAGCTTGGAAGTGATCTGAAAGGACAGTATACTTAAATTGCAACTCAAAAGTAGTGGATGTATTTAAATGTGATGTTAATAATTGAGCGTAAAATACTCTGGGCAGTATGACTTGTTTTCCTGAGAAGTATCCTTGAAGATTTTGGCACCCGTTCTGAATTTCAGGTAAATTGAGGGTGTTTTTGATGTCTGGCTGCAGTAGGTGTGAGTGAACTATATGTGTTTAAAGATGCTGTGAGCTGATAAAACTTGACCATTTCTGTGAAGAGATGTCAAAGAAGAGAGTCACTTGTAACCTAGAGTAAACATTTGAAGGGAACCTGGCTTAGCATTGTTTAAAGGACCACTGGGTGTTTTTTGCTTTGTCTCCCATCATATGACTTGTTAGCTGCGGTCAGGCAACAGAGGGAGTTCTGCAATTGCTGTATTTTCTATAAAACAACTGTTATGGTCCCATTCTTCATAATTGTTTACACAGAAGGGTGATAAATGATGGCTGTTCTAGCATAGAGCTGCAAACTCTGATAAAGAAACAGAGCTAACAGACCAGTCCCTAGAATGGTATTGAAATAAGTCAAAGATGAAAACTCATATTTACTACTTTTTATGGGAAAGTGAGTTTGGAAGGACTAAGTCTACTGTAAGGGAGAAATAAAAACTTGAAGAACAGTATTTGCAGAAAGATTAAATATTCAGGTTTGGTTTAAGCTTTGTGATTCTTTAACTATTTAATCTGCAGGAAAATATTTCAGTGATTTTCAGCTGGAGGAAAATGCTGACAAGGGAGGTTGGGGTGGGGAATGAAGTCCACTGTCAGCTGCCTTTTTATTTTATTTTTGCACTCAAGTAATCTTACATGGAGAACATGTTGAAAAACTTCCTGTAAATTCCATGTCCATACCTTATTCATTCAGGAGAATTCTGTTGTCCTGGAGGCAAGTCAGGGTAAGTGTTCTTAAAAGGTTTTGCTGAACTGATTTTAATTAACTAGAGAACAATGTAACCACATACTGGTGATTCTGCTACCTGTAGTTTGTGCTAAACTGGGGTCATTGAATGTTTTTTTCCCCATCTTCTACTTCCAAGTTTTTGTAAAGATGCTATTTGTGTTGGAACTTCAAGATCATGTTCAAGATCATGTTGAAGGTTCTTGACAGACCAGTGGTAAGAAATAACATCAAACCTTTCATTGAATAATGAACATGGATTTTTTTCAAGCTAAATTCAATTTTTATGGGATGTATAAAACAACACTGACAACATGTTTTCTTTTAATGCCAGTTTGAGCACAAATTACGTCCAATTCTTGTCACTGAAGGAAAACATAAATTAATATGATGGTTTTGCATAGCCTGGTTTTTGGTAGTGGGGGAACCACAAAGGTGGTAGCTGTGAGAATCTGTTGGAAGCTTCCACCACATCCAGCAGAGCCAATCCCTTATGCCTCTGAAGATGGGCATGCTGCTGGTCAGAGCTGGGTCAGTTAGAGGTGATGGTAATGCCTCTGTGACAACCAAATTAAGAAGAAAATCAAACTGGATTAACAGGTGTTTTTCCTAGTCAGAGAAGAGGAGGAGGTAAGAACATGTAAGGGAAAACAACATGGAGACACCAAGGTCAGTGGAGAAGGAGGGGCAAGAGCTGCTCCAGGCACTGGAGCCGAGATTCCTCTGCAGGCTGTGGTGAGACCGTGGTGAGGCAGCTGTGCCCCTGCAGCCCACGGGGTTCCATAGGCCATGCACAGTCTGGGGATCCACAGGGGTTGCAGAGATCCACCCACAGCCTGGGGGGAATTGTCCGTGCTGGAGCGGGTGGATGCCTGGAGGAGGCTGTGATGCTGTGGGAGACCAGGTGGAGAGAGGGAGCCCTGCTTCCAGGCTGGAGTAGCCTGTCCTTGGAGTACTGCACCCTGTGGAAGAGTGACCCACGCCGCAGCAGTTTTGGTAGGATTTTGTTTGCCTGTGGGAGGGACTCCCGGTGCAGCAGTTCTGGGAGGACTCCTCTTGTGAGAGTGGACCCACACCAGAGAAGTTCATGGAGAACTCCATCTCCATCCACGGTTTAGTAGGGAAAAAGACTCTCCTCCCATAGAAGCAGAAGAAAATCTTTGGGTGATGAACTGACTAAAACCCCCATGCCCTGTTCCCTGCACTGCTGGTGGGGAGGGATGGAGGGGTTGGGGGAAGAGAAGGTGTTTTTAAGGGCTTTCTTCTCACTATCCTCTGATTTTTTTTTTTGTAGTAATAAATTCACTTTATACCTCTAAGCCAAGTTGTTTCGCCCTTGGAGTGTTTTCTCCTGGTCCTTAACTCATGAAGCCTTTGTTAATTTTCCCCCGTCATCTGCCCGGCCGTGGCAGGGGAGGGTGAGTGAGCAGCTTCCTTGGGTGCTTGGTGTTCAGCCAGTGTCAAACCATGACAATTAGTAGTTTACAGCCTTTGATCTGGAGCTGTTCATGTGCTGTGGACGAGTTGAAAGGAATCTTCAGGCAGTAGGTGAATAAAGCCATGTTTTCACGATATGCTTAACTTTGCTGATTAAGGGCTGCATCTCAGCACAAAAATTATGGCCATAAGAATTGAAGGACTGTAAACAAGAGTTCTGAAAAAAGAAAATAGAATGTCTGCAAAACTAATACCAGGTTGGTTAAAATCCTTAAGAATGTTTTGGCAGGTAGGGAAGCTGACTATAGTCTGCTGAAGACATAATAAACAGTCTGTTCTGAAAATGTCTCTTTTATTGTTGATAATGCTTACAGGAATTTACATTCACCTACAAATACCAAAGAATGGACCTGTCTCTCTTCACTGACCTCAGTTAAAAGGCTGGGAATAAAAAGTGAGCTTGCTGAATATTTTCAGTGTGTCAGCTGGCTTTATACAAAATCTATATTCCTCTTTGATTTAAGACAAAGTGTAAGGCTTCAATTATAGGTAATAATAAGGAGGGTTTTTTCTGTTAGTCAAGTTTAGTAATTTGAATGTGCTGTCCAGCAGTTCCAGGCATTCCCTGGTGACTTGAGGATATTTGAAGCTGTCACAACTTCTTCATTGACACCATAAAAGGACAGGTCTTAGTCAAATGTGGACGTCTGTACATTGTCCTGTACTTCAGAAATTGTGAAAGGTAAAAATACTACTCTGTTGTTGCAAGTTTTACTTCTTTGTGTGACTTCTATTGGGTGTGGTTTGTTAGTGTTGGTCTTTGGCAATAATATTTCTTATAAACCTTTGGTTTTCTGAGGGTTTTGTGGTATGATTGTTTCCATGTCTTAACTCCATTAACTAATAAGCAACAGTAGATGAAATCATTTTACTATGGAGTATGGACCAAGGATGTCCAATCTTATATTTAGCACATTCTCTTCAAATTTATCTGATACTTGAATTTTTTCTAAATAGCTTAAGGAAAATACTGAAATCAGTAGAACTAATTGTGGACAATAGTTCAGTAGTGCTTGAAATATAAAGATTAAATTTTTTTATTATATGCTGTTTATTTCCATCAAAGGAACTATGGTACAGTCTTTGGCATTTCTAAAGGTTACAAGTTTGGCTTTCATTTCTTTTTATTAAGCAGAAAAAATAATCTGTTGCGGAAGGACACTTAGAGGAACTACTTTGTATTCAAGACTGGGGAGTCATCTCTTTTCAAAATTGAATAGACAACTTATTTGGAGCCCAAACTGCTGAACATGTCTTCCTCTTTATGCTTCTAAAGAAATCTGACTTACATTTCAGAACCTGATATCCATATGTAAGTAAGAATAAAATTTTATTTTCTCACTGTAAATGTATATGTTGCTTGCTGATACTGTCTTAGAAAACTATAGACAATCGCTGTAGTCTGCTAATTTCAGTGTTCTATGAACTTGTCATTCTTCCTGCAGTGCAATACTATCAAGCAGGATTTCCTTGCACTGTTTCTTTTCCCTCCTTCTTTAATCGTCAGTTTTCAAATCTTAAATATCTCCAAACTTAAAAGAACGCTGTGCTTTGCTCATCCTCTGCTCTGCAAAATGAAATACGCATGGTCATAGGAAATGGGATGGTTGTTGACATGACTTTGTATCATGGAAAGATGAATGAGGTTTATACTGAAAGAAGTCGACTCAACTTTGGCCTCTTAGTGCCTTTCCTTTTACCAGTAGTAACAGGGAGATGAAAACAGGCAGATGACTTCCTCAATAATTCTTTCTCAAGAATTCTTTGTCTTCCTCAAGAATTCTTTGTCTTCAACTCCGCCCCTCCACTCCTGCTGCTTAAAAATGCTGAATTTCTTCCTTTAGGATCATTATCATGTATCAGTTGAAACTATGAAGCTATTCCTGTAGAGTATTTTGTGGGCTTTTTGGTCCTTAAGAGATTCTGTAATTATAAGGTCATATGCAGCATACACAAATGTACTAAGCAAAGGAACATTCTTCACCAGAACAAATGAACTTCTTGGCTTGCAATATAAACTTTTTTGTAGTAGTTCATCAGTTCATTCACCCTCTCTGAACCGCTTTGGGAAATTTTGTGCATGTAGACTGCAAGTACAATATATACAGTTTAGGAATACACAGCAGTGGATTATTAGAAGGTGTAAATAACTGGTAGTATGTTAGTCTTGACTAAATGTTTCATAAGATATCTGACAAGTTAAAAGGAAAAACCTGACCTCAGACCACAGCACCAAAAAAGCCTAGCCTTACCAAGGGAAGACTTGGTGGCCTGACTCTGTGGAAGGTGCAATTGGGGGTAGCCAGGTAGGAGAGAGTGGAGTTCAAGAATCATTCTATGAATCCTTTACAGGAATTTCAGAGACTTAGAAACTTACTAATTACTTAGATTACTTACAAGCAATGTGTCTAAAACATTTCCTAAACTGTTTTTCCTACTCCAGAAATGTGGGGCCCTAAGTGAGTACCTGCAGTGTCTCAAATTCAGGTTGGTCATGCTTTGTACTGCAACTCCTTTCCAGGCTACGGATATTTCATTTTATGAAAAGAAGTTGTACTTCAATATTGTGTTCTTCAGTCACCAAAATTTGCCTCAGATTTGCAGGTTAGAGACTCATTAGTGAAGTGTTTTACCTCTCACTGTTTTCCACTCTGAAAAGTTTGACAAAGTACCTAGTGTTGTCTACCTATAATAAAGCCTTTGACACAGTTTCCCACAGCATTCTCAAGGAAAATCTGGCAGCCCATGGCTTGGACAGATGTACTGTTCACTGAGTAAAAACTTTCAGGATGTCTAGGCCTTGAGAGTGATGGTGAGTGGAGTTAGATCCGACTGGTGGCTGGTCATGGGTGGGGTTCCCCTGGGCTCAGTACTGGGAACACTTCTGCTTAATGTCTTTATTAGTGATCTGGATGAGGAGATTGAGTGCACCCTCAGTCAACTTGTAGGTGAAACCAAACTGTATGGGAGTGTTGATGTGCTGGAGGGCAGGAAGGCTCTGCAAAGGGATCTGGACAGGCTGGATCATGGGCTGAGGCCGATAGGGTGAGGTTCAACAAGGATTCAATGTTGAAGGTCTTTTCCAATGTTAATGATTCTGTGATTATATCACAAGTGGAAATGGCCTTAGGTTGCATCAGGGGAAGTTTATATTGGGTATTAGGAACAATATAAGAAATCCATTATTAAGCATTGGATCTGACTCCCCAGATTGGTGGTGGAGTTGCAATCCTTGGCATTGTTTAAAAAATGAGTCAACATGGCGTTTTGTGATATGATTTAGTAGGCAGTGGTCAGTGTAAGAGAAGAATAAGCTGTTCTTGTCTACATAGCCACTTTTTTTTTGTGTTCTTTGTTAAAGTGTATGTAAGAAACTTGCTTCAGTGCAGGTGGTTACTACAAACTGCTGCAGCTCTCACTTCATCGTGACTCTCTGCCAACAGTAACTCATGCTGATTAAAGTTGTCATAAAGAGGCTGCTCACAGTGGTCTTGGGGTGGAAAATTACAAGAAATGGCACTTTGTAGTCCTGCTATTAAAGCCTTATGGGATTTTTGGTAATTCCTTTAGCCTGTTTGTACAAATGGGTTTAAATCTGTTTTGCTGCTTTTGCAATTGTAGTAAAAGGCTTGGGAATCTAAAATTACCATAGGATGAAAACATGTAAAAAAATCTGTAATAAACCACTAAAGATATTACTCTGGGAATAAAGCATCCTGTCTTTGCCAGCATTTTAACAGATTGCAATTACAGCTGTTGTGATGTTGCAATGCCGTGAAGGAAGATGTGACAGGAAGGAAGTATTGCATGGTCCTCTAGTCTGAAACTGATAACAGCTTTGTGGCCTTCTTAGCAAGACACCTGATTCTTTTCTTGAGGAACAAATCTTCTCTAGGGTATGGATGAAGAAGATTTACAAATAATTGCACTTAGGCATTAAAAGCTGTGTATATTAAACGTTGGTAGCTGTACACTGCACAACATAGTAATTGGTACATTTCTTACGCTTTTTGTAAGGTTTGAGCAGTTTGTAGAGTCTGCCTCTGACTCTAATTTGACACAGTTTTATAAATGCCCAGTGTAGGGATGCTGACTTCAGGCACACAATGGATTGTGGTGGCCCTTTCTCTCTTCCCTTACGCCTTTACCAAAAACCCACTGCTATGTACTTATATAGTAGGTCAGGGACTAACACCAATTTCCATGCCAAATGTGTAATTTACTAATAAAACTTTCTCATTGATTTTGGACCTTTGACTCTTTGTTCCTTTTTACCAATGAGCATTTATATATCTTAGCTGCTTCCTTCCCCTTACACTGTTGTCACACCCATTATTGTTCCTTATTCAGTAATATGTTACATAAACTTGGACAATGCATTGCATTTAAACTAAGGCTTTAGTCATAAACCAGTAATTTAAGAGCATGATTTTGAGAGTACTGCTGTTGTTGAATTTTTATGTTACACTAAAGTGAAATTTAAGAATGGCATAGTTAATTTTTTACTTGTTAAATGCAGCCTTGCATAGAGGTTGATGCTAGTAGATTTCTAATGACAAGCTACTCACTGAGAAATGATAGTTATGCATATTTGTAAATTGATATCAAAATCAGACCAGTTTCACTGGATTTTTCTTCCCCATGAGTGAAATGACTAGAGACACTCATGGTTTTTGTTTGTTTCTCAATGATGTAAGTCAATGAAAGTCCTCAACATTTAGAGGAAATGGTTCAAGTCATTGGCATAGGTAGAAATCACCCTAATGAATTTCTTGATTAAAACCAACTCTGCAACTTCCTGACATAAAATTCAGTATATGTTTTCCATCGAACCTGCTTTTGTTAAATGCTGCAAGGTCAATTTGCAGTCAATGAAAATGCCCAATTTTTCCACTGAACTACAAAATGCTCTATTCTGTGCCAGTGTAAATTAATAAGGCTTGTGTTAATTATACAGTGGTCAGTAACTTTATAGGTTGTGGTCATACATAATACGGAAGATAAATGTTTTTCAAAACTGAACTACTGTGGGTAACAAATCGATTTGCAATGAGGGTCAGATTTGTAGTAGTAGTTCTGCAGTCTTGTGTCTCACCCTGCCAAAAGAGACAGTGCTTCTCTTTAAGAAGGGGTACCATCTGGGATCAACCAATCTCTGGAGCAGTTACCCCGGAATCACCAGCCCAAACAATACTGGTAGAGAGGCATCAGCAGTGAAAACAGTTGAGTCTTTCAGTGAAAGGCGCTTCCTTCCTTGTGTTTCAGGAGCAGCAGCTTCACTTTGCTCCCACCCTCAGGATGGAAGAATTAGTTCTAGAGCATTCATGTGCAAAGTGGATTAAAGTGTCTGTAAGCGTGGGTATGGAACATATTTTTTGGAAGGATTTCTATTGTACTCTAAAGGTTTCTCATCTCCTGTGCCAAATCACTTTTGGTAAGTAACGTCACTTTTATAAGATGTTTTTCTTTTTACTATTAACTTGCTACAAATGGTAGTGGCTGAAACAGTTACTGATGCTATCATTAAGTGCTATTTGCATCCTGTAATCTCCTAAGTGCTACTGTCCAGTCCACAACCAAACATTTAAGACTGTGGAAGCTTTAATGTAAGCATGTACATAGCCCTGAGGCAGGCACAGGGATGACTCAAGGGTTTTAAAAGTTTAACATATGTTTAACTAGTCTGTTAGGTCTGGTGCAGCTTTTCATGATTTTGAAAGATTGAGCAGCCAACTTTCAGTGTGTCAGTAAAATCAATGTATTAATCTGCGAGAACAGGCAACTAATCAGACCAAGTCTAGAACAGACGTTCAATAATTAAACATAAGTAAGGGCCTGGTCCTGCCCTTTCTTATATTCTCACTAAAGAAAAGAAATCTGCTATACCAAAGAGCACTTAGGTTACAGTTTATGTCTGCTTCTTTTGAACCACATTTCTGTTTCGTCTGTTACCTCATAGTAAAACAAACATAAGTTTTCAAAATGTCACTACGCATGCTAATGTATGCTTCTAAATAGCAAGGGAAATTTAAAAACAGTAAAGCAGTTTACAGTGCAGGCTCACACTGCAGTTATGGGTAATGGGGAGATGGCAACATCATTCAAAGAAAAAAAAAAAGGGAACCAAACGGGCTACCTGGCTGAATCTGATGATTAGCTAAAGAGGGTGAAAGCTAATGAGTGATCTGGAAGTTGGAGTGGGTGTTGAGCTTGTGTGTTAAAATAGCCTGAAAAAACCTGAGCTGCCCAAGTCATGGAAGTTGAAGCTTCTGTTGTGTGTGACACTAGTGCAGGATAAACAGTTTGTTGGCTGTAATGGATCTCTTCCTGAACTGGGGCCAAGACCTCTTGATTGCATTATTAAAATTCAGTATCTGTTTTTGGGGAGTGTCTGCTTAGCAAGGACTGTCAGTAGTTAATAGGAGGCACATTAACTAGGGACTTTGGATTTCCATTTACTAGGTTCACAGCATCTTAATTGCGAAGTTCCTTCTAATTTTCAGTCCCGTTATTCTTTTTTTATGTTGCTGATGGTTGCAGTCTTCTTCCAAGCCACTAAGTGGAATACATTTGTTAGTTTTAAAAGGGATCACCACTTGATTTATTCCCTGCCTATGCCCTAAATGATGCATGAGGTGCTTAGGCCTGCGTGCTCCTGGGCGCTGGCTGTTACCCAGCATGCTTGTTTCGCTGCGATTTGAAGACACTCTTGACTTGATTCATCCGCTCCAAAATGTCGCTGCGGGCACTCCGGCTGATTACCGCCCTTGGGAAGAGCGGCGAGGTGGGCGCGCCCTCAGCCCGTGCGGCGGCGGGGCCGCGTCCCCGCTCCGCCCCACGGCGGGCGGTGGGACGGGCGGGGGGCGCGGGGCGGCCGCGGCACGGGCGGGGGGCGGCGGGGCGGCTCTGGGGCCGGCGCCTCTCGGGGCTCCGGGCGGGGCAGAGCATCCTCCCGCGGGCGGCCGGCGCCGTGCGGGCCAGCTGCGGCGCTCTGAGTCGGACGCCGCCAGTCCCAGCGGCGGGGGTGGGGGGTTCTGGCCTTCAGAATTACGGGAAAAAGCGTTACTTGTGCTCAGCAACTTCCTATTTTGTCCGTCCCTTCGCAGTCGCGGGGAGGCAGAGGCTCCTGTTAAGCCAGACGCGCGTTCTGCAGTTGAGGTAAGTGAAAAAGATGTTTCTCAGAAGAGGTCTCTCTGCTCATTTTCATTTATATGAAGTGTGGGAGACTGTGAAACTCTTCCCCAGAGTGTTACTCGCGTGGATCTCTAGCAGTGAAGCTTCCTTGCATTCGCATCTCTCCATGTGTTCCTCCCAGACTTGGGGTGTGACATGCTTCTGTGTCCCTTCTGGCCAAAAAGATCCTTTTGGTTTCTTTCTTTTCAAGTCCACAAGATAGTAAGAATTGAAACTTTCTGTTTAGCTCATTTCATTCGTTTCATTTTGTAAAGAATGCGATACAGATGCTTGGCAGTGGTTTTCCTTGTGTGTTCTCAAGTGTGTTTCCTTGTGCATTAAGAGTCAGTCCTCAAAATGTTTGCAATCATCAAAGGAAGGAAAGGCTCTTAATTGCTCTCTGCTTAATTTGTATTCACTCAGATTTTCTCGAAGTGATGTATCAGATTTAAATGCACTGGCTCCAGTTTTCTTCAACGTTTGCAATTTCTGCCTTCTGAGGAAAAATATTTTTGTTATGTGTTTGTGTACATATCCATCGTGGATATCATCTTCATGCACTCATACTTAAATTGGGGAAGTGTCACTTGCATTCTCACCTGTAATGGATTGCATGACTTATCTTTTGGGATTGGAGGGTCTGGAGCACCAGTCCTGTGAGGAGCAGCTGAGGGAGCTGGGGGTGTTTATCCTGGAGAAAAGGAGGCTCAGAGGAGACCTTATCACTCTGCACAACTGCCTGAAAGGAGGTGGTGAGATGTCATGATGGAGGTCATGATGTCTCTTCTCCCAAGTTAAAAGCAACCGACAAGGAAATTGCTGCAAGTTGCACAAGAAAAGGTTTAGATGGGATACTAAGAAAACTTTCTTGTCAGAAAAAGTTGTCAAGCACTGGAACAGGCTGCCTGGGAAAGTGACAGCATCATTGTCCCTGGGGTATTTAAAAAGCATGCAGATGTGGCACTTGGGAACATGGGTTAGAGGTGGACTTGGCAGTGCTGGGTTAATGGTTGCACTTGATGGTCTTCTTGAACCAAAATGATTCTATGATTGTCTAAAATAGTTGAAATCCAACTTCTAGACTCTATCTGTGAATTAAGAAACTGATTGGGCAAGAGAGTGTTTTTGTGCTTGAAGGAAACTTTGTGTATTGGGTGAAAGAATGGAGTGGTCAGTTCAGGTTTTTCTGTCAGAGGCTAATCCATAACAAAACAAGTCTTAAAAGGGATAAAAAGGGAAAAAGAAGCTTTGGGCTTATATCATAGAAGTTGCAGTACTGAAGATTAAAGATCTTGATTTTTCTATAATAATCATTTAAACCTGGGGAATTTTTACATGATTTGGTGCTTGTAGGGGGCATTTTCAATTCAAAAATACCATCTTAAGACATGTCAAAACATAAATGTGTTTAGTAGTATTTGGAGCCTGATCTGATGAGTTGATCTGAAGCAGCAGGGTTATGGTACTGCAATGAGTCTGAATTTATAATGTTTTCTAAAATAGATTATTAAATATCTTTTTCAGACATTTAACATATACATGTTCAGGTAAGTTTCAGGTTCATGGCCATTTTTTTTTTTTTGAGTGTGAAGAAAGTATGAAAGTGAAGTTTTGTGCATATTGTGTTCTCTTGCCTTCTCATGTCTGTGGTATTACCTGCACTGTGTTCTGTCTTTTTCTACTTGCAGCACTGAGTAGCACAGAAATTATAACTATATTCTGCATTTTGGGGCTCTGGCTGGTTCCATTACAGTCCAGAAACCTATTTGCTTTCTTCCAAAGTGTGTTTTGTTAACATTATTTAAGTAGATGTGTGTTTTACCTCTAGTTCCAGTCTTAGTTTGAAAGGCAAGACTGGAGAAGGTGAACTAATGCTCTGAAGTAGTAGAGATCATCTTCCTTCTGATTTTCTGATAGGTGTGTATTCTCTACAATACAGATTGAAGCCACCTAAATTTGACAAACGCAAAAGATTTTGATCTGACTACCCTCTTTTCAATGAGAGCTCTATGTTTCTTTAGATTTCATTGCCTGGATCCTCCTACTCTGCCCATCCATTTTGCTCACCTAGGCACAAAGGCAACCATTGTCTAATAATGTCTTACTTGCGGAACAGTAAGTAAGATGATGCAAAATCATCTCTCAAAGTAGACCCTTGCAACCCAAATAGACTTTGTAGTCACTCAGACAATGAGCTGAAGAAGGAGGCTTGCTCCAAGACCAGACCTGTACAGGAACTCTCTTTAAACCATAGCTTGTCTGTTTTTTCTTTGTGAGTGAAAAAAGAACAGGGAAGGACAGTGCCTGAAAGCAACATTGTCTAGTAATATAACCAGCATTTTGTTCTGGTGATACTGATGGCCTCACCTTTCCTTTAGTGAGCATTAGCAAATTGGATGCAACAATGTAGTTAAAATTAAAGAAGCGGCCCATATGTAAAGATAAAAAAAGTAAATCTTGTTTTGTGTTTGTAACTTTAAGGGTTTGCCTTAAAAGTTCTGTTTCTTTTATGACATATAATACATTAATTAGTAAAATAATTGTTTTGCAGCTTTTTTATCCATCTGAGCATTTTATACCTTAAGATCCATATAGAGGCTTATTTGTTATGCTTGTTCAGAGAATAATGAGTTATGTTCTATTTTTTCCTGTTAGTATCAAGCTCATGTAGTTAAAAATTTGATTTAAATTCCAATGTAGCAGCATTATAATAAGCATTATTATAACGTATGAATATTTAGTGTACTGTTTTATAAGACAACAAAGGGTTTCTCAAAACCTTTGTTTTGAGAAGATGAAAAGATGTTTTGCATCTTTAACTCCAGGATATACTAAGAAAAATAGCTGTTATCTGCAGTTATTAGCAGAACTGACTTTTCCTGATCATTATGTCCTTCAGAATTTTAGAACAAAAGTATCTTGTCCTTTTGTGCCTACATTTGCTATTTAGAGACTGAAAGAGGAAAAAAGGCTTTCCTGCTTTTTCAGTTTCCAGTTGGTTTGAAGTTTTTAAATTAACAAATTGTTTTACATGATAGTGAATTTTTTTTTTGACGTTACTGTGTTTTCAGAACAAATTTCTGTGGTCAACAGTTGATACATAATTTTGAGAGCCTCACCATGTGGCTCCTTCAGATATGTCTGTAAAGTTAGTAGTTTTCTGAGTAGATATGCATTGTTTGAATTTATTTACTTTAAGTGGTGTTAGTAGATTATGACACCATTAAGTTTTCTGGTATGACATCATAATTTAAAATACATATAAGTTTATTTTCCAGAAGAAGGTGCACCCAACACCTGTTTCAATGAAGTTCTGTTGAAAGGTAAATGTTTTAAATCCTGTCCATCCTGCTTTGAGGTTCAACTGACTATTTTTAGCTCAGTTAAAGACTCTGGATTTTGAAACCAGAGTGCCCAGGATCTGTCATCACAGTGTATGTCATTTCTCCCATGGATGGCCTGGTCAGTGCATAAGTCATAGGGGTTAAAGAGCTGAAAAAACCCATTAGCTGTCCCTCAAATTTACTGCTTCTTCCATTATGTTTACCTGTCATTGTCTTCTCTGACCAATGTAGAAAACCATCCATTTTCCTCTTTGGATGGCCACTGGCACTCGCCTTTGGTGCAATCCTGACCGATTGTGAATGTTATGCACCCTGTTACCAAAAAGGATGCTGAAGTACATATTTGAATGATTTTCCTGAGATGTCCTCTTTCCCTCTAGGATTTGTGTAAGTGCTGATGGGTTTGAATCTTGGAGTTCTGCAAACTGATGGTTATTGCTTTTCCAGGTGCACTTTGCAGAACATGGCGGTTGTATGGCACAGTGGGCTAGAGCAGAGGCTTGGGCTCCTGGCTTTCAGCATTTGCTGGCTGTGAATAGGGCAAGGTCTGTCTCTCCATATTCCAGCCATCATGGGAGAGCTGCAGCAATGGATAGTAAAGACTAAATAAAAGGAGTGTCTATTCAGCTTCTTTCTTCCTTCATAATTGTTAGAAGAGTGTCAGACTTCATAGGAAAGAATTTCCGGTCATGTTCCAGCAAAGATGTTAAATTTCTTAAAGATGACTACAACAAAGAATAGTGCTGAGTGGTGCCACATCCAGTTGGCAGCTGGTTGCTAATGGGGTTCCTGAGGGCTCACTATGGGGCCCCATCCTGTTCAGTATCTTTATTGCTGATCCTCACAAGGGGTCAAGGGCAGCCTCAGTCAGTTTGCAAGTTGGGCAGGAGTTGATCTGCTGGAAGGCAGGAGGGCTCTGTAGAGGGATCTGGACAGGCTGAGGCCAATGGTGTGAGGTTCAACAAGGCCCAGTGCCAGGTCCTGCCCTTGGGTCACAACAGCCCCAGGCAGGGCCACAGGCTGGGACAGAGTGGCTGGAAAGGACCTGGGGGTGCTGGTGACAGCAGCTGAACATGAGGCAGGGTGTGCCCAGGTGGCCAAGAAGGCCAATGGCATCCTGGCCTGGATCAGCAATGGTGTGGCCAGCAGGAGCAGGGCAGGGATTGTCCCCTTGTGCTGGGCACTGTGCACCTTGTGTCCATAGATACATTGTAAGGAAGAGAAAGTTTAGGGATAAATGTGGGCCCTTCTCAAAAGGAGATGGGAGATGTGGATACCCTGGGCAAAGAGAAGGCTGAGGTTCTCAGCAACCTCTGTGCCTCTGTCTTCATCAGCAAGTATTCCAGCCATGTCAATCAAATTGAGAAAGGCAAATGCAGGGACTGGGAGGATGAAGACCTGAAACCCACTGTAGGAGAGGACCAAGTTTGAGACCATCTAAGGAAACCTGGATGTGCACAAATCTGTGGGATCCTGCAAGATTCATCTGTGAGTCCTGAGGGAAGTGGCAGAAGAAGGTGCTAAGCCACTCTACATAATTTTTGAAAAATTGTGGCCATCAAATGAGGTCTCTGACGACTGAAAACAGGGAACTATAACCCTCATTTTAAAAAAGAGGAATGCAGAAGCCCTGTGGAACTACAGACCAGTCAGTCTCTCCTGTGTGCCAAGAAAGATCATGGAGCAGATTCTTCTGTGCTAAGGCACATGGAAAACAGGTGGTTGGTGACAACCAACATGGCTTTACTAAGGGCAAGCCATGCCTGGCAAATTTGGTGGTCTTCTGTGATGGGGCTACAGTTTTGGTGGACAAGGGCAGAGCAAGGGTAGTCCCATTGTCTACTTGGAATTAAGCAAAGAATTTGACACTGTCCCACTTGCCATCCTTGTCTCTGTATTGGAGGATTTGATGGATGGACCATTCAGTGGAAAAAGAGCTGGCTGGATGGCCACACACTCAGAATTATGGCCAATAGCTCATTGCCCACATGGAGCCCAGTGACGAGTGGTGTCCCTCAGGGGTCAGTCCTGAGGCCCATACTGTTCCACACCTCTGTCAGTGGCATGGACAGTGAGACTGAGGGCACCCTCAGCAAGTTTGCTGCTGACACTGAGCTGTGTGGGACACAGGGGAGGGAAGGGATGGCATCCACAGGGACCTGGACAGGTTTGAGAGGTGGGACCATGCAAACCTCAGGAAGTTCAGCAAGGCCAAGTGCAAGGTCCTACACCTGCATTGGGGCAATCCCAGACACACCCACAGGCTGGGCAGAGAAGTGATTGAGAGCAGCCCTGTGGGGAGGGACTTGGGGTTGGTGGCTGATGAGAAACTCACCATGAGCCAGCAATGTGCACTCACAGCATAGAAAGCCAAGGGAATCCTGGGCTGCATCCAAAGCAGCACTGGGCAGCAGACTGAGAGAGGGGTTCTACCCCTCTGCTCTGCTGAGACCCCACCTGGAGCACTGCATCCAGCTCTGGGTCCCCAGCACGATGACAAGGAGTTGTTAGAGCAGGTCCAGAGGAGGGCCAGGAGGTTGATGAGAGGTCTGGAGCACCACCCCTGTGAGGACAGGCTGAGCAAGTTGGGGCTGTGCAGCCTGGAGAAGAGAAGGTTGTGTGGGAACCTCACAAACACCTTCCAGCACCTGAAGGGACCTACTGGGAAGCTGGAGAGGGATTCTCTGACAGGAACTGGGGTGACAGGGCAAGGAGGAATGGGTACACACTGAAAGAGGGGAAATTTAGATTAGTTATTAGGAAAAAAATATTTACTGCAAGGGTGGTGAGATACTGGAACAAGTTGCTCAGGGAGGTTGTGGATGCCCCATCCCTGGAAGTGTTGGATAAGGCCTTGAGCAACCTTGGAGGTGTCCCTGAATATGGGAGGGTTAGGATTAGATGGTCTTTAAGATTCCTTCCAACCCTTGACATTCTGTGATTCAATTACTCTATGACATGCTGTCTTTACGTTTATAGATGTGGCATGTTCTTTATTTTTGGTGTAACATCTACACTGTATACAGAGGCACATAGGTCATGTAGTTTAAAACAATCTTAGAAATGGATCTGAATGGAAAAATGTTTCATGTCCTGAAATGGAGAAGAAGGGCAATTAAGAAATAGTTTTAAAAACAATATGGGGAAAAGTCTGGCTTTGAATCAATTTTTTAATTACTTGAAGAAGACAGTTCTGTTCATATTTAAGTCATCAGAATTTAGCTTTTATACACATCTTTAAGTGAAACATTTATGCACATATGGTCTAATTTTCACTCAGGCACATTCTTTCATCACTTTTACATATACAACCTCTTCAGTAAACAGGCAAAGAGCTATTTCATCATGTATCAGTGTCCTGTCAAGCACATAAGATTTGAGCAGCATTGTGACCTGCTGAGTCACTACATTGGTTTCTGGCAGGTAGTAACTAGCAGATGCCATGCCAAATAAATAGCTGCCAATTGATACTGGAGAAAGTAGAAGCAGGAGGATTGAACCAAATTAACAGCTCACATCTGGGAAAAGTCATGGAGGTCTCTCTCCCCATTCTCTCCTCTATTTCACCAAGTCAGATGCCTGTCTGATCATGTAGCAAGTTGATTACATTTGCTAATGTAGTACAAATCGTTTTCTTCTTAGTTTTCTGCTATTTTGGCAAGTGGAAGTGACATACTGTGTGGCTGAGTGCTAGAGAAACACTAGGAGGGGGGAGAAGGTACAGGATGGATACAGGATGAGGAGCACCCACTGAGTGTGGATGGAATCTTCAACAAGCTTTCTGGTGTGCATGTGAAACTAGAATTTTTCAAAGACTTCTGATTTGGCATTGCCTATTCTTGCAGTGCTGTGCTCTACTGTGGTGGGATATGTCATAGTATGTGGTATTTTCAGCTTAAGCATCAAAAATGTTTTCATGATTTGCCAATGCTTCTTGAGTTCCATTTCCTTCTGGTATGAGATTAATGGAGCTAGTTAAAGGAATATGATAAAAATTGCTTGCTTTGTTCTTGGAAACAGCTGAACTATTTTGGTTGAAATGCAGTCTCTTCTGTCTCATATCCCCTCAATAATAGCAAATCCTCATGTGTGGGATATCAGCAGAAGCTTTATTTGTTATTACAGGGAATAAAGGAGGAGTTAGAGCACATGCACATGCATGTGCCTGCAGGGCTGTGATCTTGGCATAGTACAGATGTGGTGGGATGGTTTCTATGGCTGCAGTGCTGGAATGGAAGGATACAGGTTCTTTAGGAAGGACAGGTAGGGGAGATGAGGAGACAATGTCACCTTCTATGTCAGTGACCGTCTGGGGAGCAGAGAGCTCGTTGTGGAGGTGGGTGAGGAGCTGACAGACAGGTGGTGGATCAGGGTTAAAAGGAGGGCAGGGACAGGGGACGTGATAGCGGAGGTCTGCTACAGGCCACCTGACCAGGAAGGCTGAGCAGATGAGACTCTCTACAGACAGATATGAGCAGCTTTGTGTTCATAAACCCTGGTATCCATGGGGGTCTTCAACCCAGTATCTGTTGGAAGGACAAGACAGCCAGGAATAGGAAATCCAAGAAGTTTTTGGAATGTTGTGGTGGTAACTTCCTTCTTCAAGTGACAGTGGAGTCAATGAGGAGAAGTTGGTGGACTGTGTTGTCACCAACAAGGAGGAGCTGGTGGGAAGGTGAAGCTCAGGGGCAGCCTTGACTGCCATGACTGTGAAATGCTGGTGTTTGATTGAGATCCTTAGGGCAGCAAGGACAATAGGCTCATTATCCTGGACTCAGAGGAGCAGACTTTGGCCTCTTCAGGAAGCTGCTAGGCCCAAGAGAGCTGGATGATAGTCAAGGATCATCTTCCTCAAGCTCAGGATTGGTGCATTCCAACAAAGAGGAAGTTGGTCAAAACCACTAGCAGGGCTGCTTGGATGAGCTCAAACATGAAAAGGAGGTCTATACAGGGTGGAAGCAGGGACAGGTAGCCTGGGAGGAATACAAAGAGCAGCCAGAGATCAGGTTAGGAAAGCTAAAAGTCCTGATAGAATTAAATCTGGCCAGGGACGTCAAGGACAATGAGAAAAGCTTCAAGGGTTGTGCTGGTGTAGAATACTTGAAACAACTACTTTTTTTTATTGCCATCAATAGTGTAATTCATCTTTACTTCTTTGAGAACAAGAACATACACCTTATGTGAATAAGTGGTAATATATTCTCTTTATGTACTGGCTTTGTTTCTTGTTGGTACACGTCTTTCTACTCCTGTATTTTAGGAGTATGTCACTGGACAAACTCCTCCCTAATTTTTCTTTGTATTGCACATATTATTTTCATTTTTTTTTCTCCTGTTTTTTACTGTCATGGCCTCAAAATTTATAAAATGCTTCCCAGGATAAACTTAACATAATATTTAAGTTGATTTCTGACAGAAACTGAGCTCAAAGCATTGTTTTTACCATGTTTTTCTCTTTTAGATTACTGTAAAATTTAATTTTTTAGCAAATCCAAGAAGTTTTTGTGGAAAGAACTATGGCATAGGGCATAACCCCTACTGCCTATATCTGACTTAGATCTCTGTCCAGTGACCTGGTGCACACCTGCTTCCTGGCATTATCTGAACCTGTGGGTGGAGGAGATACTTTGTCAGGACTGGAAGCTACTGGTATGCCTGTTTTAGGGAGACAGTACATGGCTTCCACCTGGAGCCCTCCTGAGACACAGGTTTGATGGAGACCTGACATTCCAGACAAATCTGAAAACCTAATGTGAAACATGAACCCTAACTACCTGCAAAATAGTAATGCCCAGCTGTTGCTTATGAGCATAGTAACTACATACTTGTCCAAGAAGTAGGAATACTGGGCTCTAGGCCCTCATGTGGTGAAGGACATCTGAGACCTCTATTTTCTACAGGCAGATTTTCTACTTACTAGCCCAAGGAGAAGAATGCCAATGGCTTGCCATTCATGCTGGAGTTGGGTCACTTTACAGACAGGGGTTCTTACAGACAAGCTGATGAAGCGTGGGCTGGATGAGCAGTGAAGTGAATTGAAAATCAGCATAATAAATGGACCCACAGGATGGTGATGAATGGTGAAGTCCATCTGGAGGCCAGTCTGTGGTGGTGCACCCCAGTGGGCAGTACTCTATCCACCAGTTCCTGTTCTGGATTAGAATGCTCTGGCAGAGTCTGCCTTCAGTGAGTTTGCTGGTGACACAAAACTGAAAGGGGTGACTAATAAACCAGAGGGTTGAGCTGCTGTCCACAGTGACCTTGGCAAGCTGGAGAAATGGACTGGCAGGAACTTAATGAAGTTCAATAAGGAGAAGTGCCAGATCCTTCATCTGGGGAGGCACAACTGCAGCCAGCAGTACAGGGAGCTGGCCAGCGGGAGGGCAGCCTTGCAGAAAATGCCCTGGTGGTCCCTGACACTAGAACACAAGCCAGCAATGTGCCCTAGTGACAAGGCTTCCTGTGCTGTGTCAGGACTGCGACCAGCAGGTCAAGGGAAGTGATCCTGTCCCTCTGTTCAGCACTGCTGAGCCCACACTTGGAGTATTTAGTCCAGTTCTGGACTCTTGATAGCAAGAGAGACATGGACATACTCGAGAGAGTTCTGGGAATAGCAACAGTGATGATTAATGCTCTGGAGCATTTGCCATATGTGAGCTGGAAATATTCAGCCTGGAGAAGAGAAAGCTCAGAGGAGATCTCATTCAGTACCTGAGGGGAGGGTGCAAAGAGGCCAGAGCCAGAATCTTGCCAGTGATAGGACCAGAGGCAATGGGCACAAGCTGAAACACGGGAGGTTCCTTCTGAACATCAGGAAATACTTTTTTGCTGTGAGAGTGAAGTGAGTACTGGAGCAGATTATCCAGACAGTTTGTGGACTCTCCGTCAAGGGAGATCTTCAAAAGCTGTCTGGACATGGGCCTGAGGAGCTGGCTCTAGGAGGCCCTGTGTAAGCAGGGAGTTTGGATCAGATGGTCTGTAGGGGTCCCTTCCAAGCAAACATTCCATGATTCTGTAAGTGCTGACAGCAGCACTTGAGGCAAGGAAAGTGTTTGATTTTTGTAATTTTTTTCTTATGGAACCCTAGATTCATCTGTCCTCTTAGAAGAAATCAGTCTACTACTTTGCTTTCATCCTTCTTAACTCAGAGTCTGAGGTTTTTTGGCTGCACAGTAGTTCAGTAGTTCTTTTCTTCAAAAAGAAAGGCAAAGAGAAGTGCCTTCCTTCGTCTTTGCAGAGTGCACTCAGGTCTGTTGTCAGGGACACTTAACTGGGAAAAAACCAGTATGAATTCACCCTCTTGGGTGAAGGGTGACCTGGAATGTTGTCCAATTCCTGAATAATTTCTTTATTAGGTAGTGATGAACAAGATAGACAAATCATTCCTTCTCCAGCAACAGCCTTAATTTTCAAAATAATTCACTAGATGAATGTGCTTAGAAAAGATTAGGCAGGGTAAATGTCAAGTGAATAGAGATACATTTCTTACCAGTATTTACAGGATCCTTGCAAGGTAAAACACTTGTGTGGATTGGATTGCCCTCAGCAGTGTTTTAGGTACACTTACCTTTCTCTCTGTTGTAGGAAGTGTATGCGACTTGTCTTTGTAAAACTGCATCAAATTTCTCCATTGTTCAGGAAATTAAGACAAAGCAATGCTTCACTTGAATACAAATGAGAAAAGCTGAATAACATTAACTCTTACACAAATGCTAATGAAGTATTAAAAGGCATCTTCACTTTACTTTTAAAAAATAAACCCCTTTATTTTTATTTTATGACAGCATTTTCTGCCCATACTTACTGAGAAGGAAATGTTCAGTAATTTGATTTGGATGTTTGTCCTGTTCTGCAGCTCTGTAGCAGGTATGTTTCTGGATTATTAGCACCCGTCTTGCCATAAAATTTTTTTCCAAAAGGTAACATTCTCCAAAGGAAAGTTTGAAGAGTTCTGAAATATATTGCAGCTTAGTTGTAAATTTTAGCCTTACTGATTTAATGTATTTTTGGATATTGTAGTAGTAATGATAAATGCATGTAAATTACATGCATATCTTTTACATATAGGAATGTTTCATAAAAACAGGCTTAAAGTACAAGACTTTCTTTACTTCATTTAGAGCTATTAAAAGGGTATCTGAGTGGAAACTTCCTCATTATCTCCATGAAGTTGTTGAAACATCACTCTAATGTAATACCCATTGTAATAACAGTAATTAATGTGAGCTTCATTTTCAAACAGCAGTGTCTGATTTGAATGACTAACTGGGCACTTTATTTGAATTCTTTATGAAAAACAAAACAACTTACCATTTTCCCAATAGTATTTTAAGAGGAATAAGGCTATGTGGTGTCTTTGATTTTGTTTTTAGATGAAAACTCTGTCAGAGATGCTGACATTTTTCCTTCATCTCCTGAAATTGAAAGAGGATCGTCTCTGGAACTATCCTGTGTTCTTAGAAAGAACTACATGTCTCAGAGAAATGCAAGCCACATCATCTGGAAACTGAATGATGCATTGATTGCTCCAGAAAACTATAACATTGTGAATGAGGCTGTATCTAATATAACCATCCGTAATTTCACTTACAGCAGAGCTTATGTGAAATGTTTCATGAAGTACTTGGACAAGGAACTACCTTTGGTTCACACAGAAGTTAAATCTGGCTGTAAGTAGAAAGGCAGAAAAAAAATCTTAATGCTTTTTAATACTTACTATAATAATTTTACCTTTAAAACAGCTACTTCTGGTTGTGACTTTTAAAACACAGGTATTCAAGTGTGTATATGTATGTATGTATGTATTTTTTTTTCTGAAATAAAGCATGAAGTTACCAGCATTCCTTACCAGGTAACCGCTCTGACCTTGACTTTTGCCCAGCTGAAGTTTTCTGTTGAATTCCAAAGGTAGTGGGTCTGTCCCTTTGGTTGTATCTTCTTTCTAGCCTAGCCAACTTCAGCTTTCTCCAGAGAGGATTTCCTCTCTAATCCTCTCTTTTAAAGAAATTATCATTTCTTATAATTTTTATAAATCTCTCTTATGGAGAACGTTAAAATATGCATATGAATTCTCTAATTTATAGAACAGATTAAGTCCAGATTATACTAACATATGCCTGGGGTCCCATTCTAATAAAGAAGCAATAAAAGCAAAATATCTGTAGAAAAAATCCAGCAAAAGGTCTTGCTTGTCTGCAAAGCTTAATGTGCTGTAAGCTTGTTGATTAAAAAAAAGATCTTTTGACAATTCTATTTGATGGGACAGAAAAATACTGTTTTGAAAAGAGGGCTTTTTCAACCAGTTTATTTCTTGTCTTTTCTACTCCAATTTCTTCTAACCAGTGAAGAAATTGAGCTGTAACAAAAAACTCTTTCAGGGTGTTACATTTTTATGGATGACTTCAGACTATAGAGATTGCAGAAGATTGTTTCCTTTGTGCTATCTTGCTTATAACATAAAGAGAGTCCAGAATCAGTGGTCAGATCTGTTTCCCAGGAACTTTTGCACACTTGAGGCTGTGCAGGTTTCTCAGATTCAGGTTTTTCATAGGGTAAACAATTAGCTATTCTGGGAGAGAACCAAAAGGAGTTCTGTCTGTTAGAGCATGCTTTTTTTGGGGTGCTTTTGCTGTTTTTTTGTTTCTCTTACTTTCTGGACTCAATTCAAACTACAGATGTGTTGCAGGGGGAGAGATGAGGTGTGTGTGTGTGCTTAGATGTTCAAGACAGTGTATGCAGTAGTTTGATATATGATAGTTAAAGAGTTACTGCCTTTAGGCACACTCAGTAAAGTATTTCTGGGAAATAGTTGGAGAAAATCTCGCTGTATCCTCAGAGTAAGAAAGAGTGGTTTGGTTTTGGTTTTGTGAGGAGTTCTAAGGGCAGTGAGACATAAGATGAAGTGCTATGAAGACACTGAATGAAGTTTGCCATAACTGCTTTTTGACCAACAAAATCAGGTGTACATAAAGTTTCTTATTTTTACTGGATTTTTTTTTTAACCTCTGTCATTGTAGTTCGTCCAGACATGCCACAAAATATTTCCTGCATTTATTTCTATGATGTTAACCTTACCTGTACCTGGAATGCAGGAAGAGAAACAGGTTTTACAACAAAGTATACTCTTTACCGAAAACTGTAAGTACTAGAGATACTGGGCACTGGGTTGCTGGGGTGTGACAGTCAGTTCTCTTCCTCTCTCATTCTGACATCTGTTTAAAGAAAACTTGAAATCATCATGGAGATTGGAGTCTTGGCATTTCTCAGTAATTTAAATTGATTAATTCAGAGTTGACAATTGTTGAAAATACTTGCA